>RJWJ010002538.1:64842-99646 GCA_004363605.1 Indri indri
TTTTTTTTTTTTTTTTTTTTTTTTTTTTTTTTTTTTTTTTTTTTTGAGACAGAGTCTCACTCTCTTGCCTAGGCTGGAGTGCCATGGTATCAGCCTAGCTCACAGCAATCTCAAATTCCTGGGCTCAAGCAATCCTTCTGCCTCAGCCTCCTGGGTAGCTGGGACTACAGGCATGCGCCACCATGCCCGGCTAATGTTTTCTATTTTTTTTAGTTGTTTGGCTAATTTATTTCTATTTATAGTAGAGATGGGGTCTCACTCTTGCTTAGGCTGGTGTCGAACTCCTGAGCTCAAGCAATCCTCCCACCTCAGCCAGAGTGCTAGGATTACAGGCGTGAGCCACCGCGCCGGGCCCTCTTCAGGCTTTCTATACTTTCCTGATTCAGTCTTGGTATGTTGCATGTTTCTAGGAATTTATCCATTCCCCCTAGTTGTGCAATTTGTACAATCTTTTTCATTCCCATGGCAGCCATTGTAATGTCTCTTCTTTCATTTCTAATTTTATTCATTTGAGCAGCATTATTGACAATACCCAAGATATGGAAACAACCTAAATGTCCATGATAGATGAATGAATAATGAAGTTGCTATATGTATCTATAATGGAATATTATTCAGCCTTAAAAAAGAAGATCTTTACATTTGTGATAATATGAATGAACCTACAGTATATTAAGCTATGTGAAATAAGTCAGAAATAGAAATAAAAAGACTACATGATCTCACTTATATGTGGGATCAAAAAAAAAGAAAAAAAATTTAATACCTAGAAATGGAGAGTAGAAAAGTAGTTAACAGAGTTGAAGGAGATGGAGGAAATGAGAAGACAGTGAGATATAGGATACAAAGGGTACAAAGATACAGTTATTTTGGATGAATAAGCCTAGAGATTTAAGGTATAACATGAGGCTTATAGTTACTAATATTGCATCGCATATTGGAAATTTGCTGAGAGAGTAGATTTTAGATATTCTTATCCCTTTCAAAAAAAAAAAACCAGGTAACTATGTGATATGATGAGTAGGTTAATTTATTTGATTGTTAGTAATCACTTTACTATGTGTATGTGATATCAAAACATGTTGTACACCATGAATAATACATTTTTTTATTTCTGAATTTTTTTTTTAAAAAAGTGTAGCAGAAAGGAAGAATGCATTTGATTGGCTCATCAGTAGACTGGACTTCACCGTAAAAAGAATCAATGAGTTGGAAGACAGGATTGCAGAAACTTTGAAGCCAAAGTACAAACAGAAAAAAAGAATTTTTAAAAAGTTCAGAACATCAAAGAACTGTGAGACAATTTCAAAAGGTGGAACATATACATAATTGGAATGCCTGAAAGAGAAGAGCAAATAGAGCAGAAGAAATACTGGCCAAGGATTTTTTAAAATTACTGGCATACACTAAAACACACATCCAGGAACCTCAAAGAAAAATAAACAGGATAAATACAAAAAAATCTACACCTAGGCACATCATAGAAGAAAATCAAAAGAAAAGGAAATAGAAAGCGGGTACATGGTATCTTCTAGAAAGAAGATGGGGTAAAAAAATCAATAATCTGTAAAGAAACAAGGAAGAGAACTAAAGAGATTTCTCATCACACATGAAACAAGCAAGAAAAGAGTAAAGTGAAATATTTAATGTGGTAAAAGAAAAATCTACTAGCCTAGAATTCCATATAGAGCAAAACTATCATTCAAAAATGACAGGAAAATAAAATATCTTGTAGATAAACACTAAGTAAATTCACTGCCAGCAGAAGCGTCCTTAAGAAATTCTTCAGGTAGAAGGAAAATTATATAGCTAAGAAACTGGTACCTTGGATAAAAAGAAAAAAAGTGTTGGAATATATGAAAAAATTAAATATTTTATATTACTTATTTTTAAATGATCTGAAAGAATACTTTTTGTTTAAAGCAATAATGTATTCTGTAATATAGCATATGAATAAATGAAATGGCTGATAACAATGTCACATGAGATGAAACAGAGATATTGGGAATATTGTGCTATAACATACCTGACCTACATGTGATATCGTATAGTGTGATTTGAAGGGAGAGATAGATTGGTTAAAAATGCATAGTGAAAACTCTAGGCTAACCATTAAAAATATAAAAAGGAAGAGGAATTGATATAGTAACAGAGTAGATAAAATAGAATCATAAAATACTTAGTTTAAAATGGAGAAGAAATAAAAGAGAAAATAAGGACAAAAACGACAAAAACAAATACAAAAAATAGAAAACAAAAAAATAGTAGATATTAATTCAACTATATCAAAAATCATATTAAATTTAAATGTTCACACTATATTATATAAAAGACATAGATTGTCAGAATGGATTTAGATAGAAAGAAAAAAAAGACCTACCTACATGTTGTGTAGAAGAAACCAGCTTTAAATACAAAGAATCATAGTTTAAAGTAAAGAAAGGGAGAAATATATGCCATGCTAATACTAATTGCAAGAAATCTGGAATACCTATGTAAATTTGAAAGAAAGCAGATTTGACTAAAAGGAAACTTACCACGGATAAAGAGAACTAATATATGATGACAAAGGGATCAATTCTCCAAAAGCCAAAACAATCTTTAATGTATGTAGACCTAACAATACAGCATCAAAACACGTCAGGCAAAAAAAATCACTGAACTATATAAAAATACGTAAAACTACTATTATAGCTGTTTTAATGTATTTAAAGTGAGGCATAGAAATCACTCTTTACTTAATAGGTCAAATAGGCAGAAAGTCAGTAAAATCATAACTGACCTGAGCAACACTATCAATCAATTTTATCTACTTGATTTGTATGGAAAATTCCACCCAACAGCAGCAAAACAGATATACCTGTCTAGATCACAAAGAACATTCACCAAAGTAGACTATATTTTGGGCCATAAAACACACCTTAACAAATTTAAAAGGATGAAAAGACATACAAAGTGGGTTGTCTTTCTACAATGGAATAAACAAGAAATGAAAAACAGAATGATAGCTGGAAAATCCGAAACATTTGGAGATTAAACAATACGCTTTAAAATTACTCATGGATCAAAGAAGACTCAAGAAAAGATTTAAATGTTAAAAATTAAATAAAATGTCAATTCAACTTATGAAATTCTGTGGGATTCAGCAAAAGCAATGCTTTGAGAGAAATTTATATCATTGATGCATATATTAGAAAAGAAAAAAGATCTAAAATGAATATTATAGGATTCTACATTAGGAAACTAGAGAAAGACAGCAATTTAATCCTGAATCAAACAAAAGGAAAGTAAATAAAATTAGCATAAAAATTAATAAAATTGAGAATAACAATAGGAAAAAAATCAACAAAATACAAATCTGGTTCTTTGAAAAGATCAACGAAATTGGTAAGCCTATACCCAGGCTAATAAATAAATAAACAGAGTTCACAACTTACTACTATAAAAAATGAAAGTGAAGTCATTACTACTGATTCTATGGCCATTAAAGGATAATAAGGGAATGCTATCAACAACTCTCTGCCCACAAATTTAATAACTTAAATAAAATGAAGAAATTTCACAAAGTACCTCACCTAAGAAAAAATAGATAATATGAATAGGCCTATTAAAGAAACTGAATCAATAATTAATTACTCTCAACAAAAGAAAGCACTAGGCCCAGATATTAAACAGCTTCTTTAGTGAATGCTACCAAATATTTAATATAGAAATGATACCAATTCTCTACAATCTATTCTAGAAAATAGAAGCAGAGGGAACACTTCCTAACTCATTCTGTGATGCCAGCATTACCCCAATACCAAAACCAGAGAAATTTATTGCAGAGAACAGAAATTACAGATCAATAATTTTATAAACATTGATGCAAAAACCTTCAATAAAATATACCAAATCAAATCCAACTATATATAAAAAGAATTACAGATAACAACCAAGTGGGATTTATTCCAAGTATACAAGACTATATTAATATTTCAATATTAATCAGTGTAATCCACCATCTCGATGCACTAAAGAATATATGAACATTTCAGTTGATATAGAAAAAATCACACCCATTTATGATTAGAAAAACTCAACAAATTAGAAACAGAGGGGGACTTCCTCAACTGGATAAAGAACATCCACACAAAACTCACAGCTAATATCATACTTTGTGGTGAGGAGCTGGATGCTTCTCCCTTAAGATCAGGAGTAGGCAAGGATGTACTCTCTCACCACTCCCATTCAACATTGTACTAGAAGTCAAGAAAAGGAAATAAAATGCATACCGAATAAGAAAAAAAAAAGTTTTTGTTCACAGATAATATAATTGTTTATGTAGAAAATCCCAAAGAATTGACCAAAACCAAAAATACTTCCTGGAACAATTTAGCAGTTACAGCAAGATTGCAGAAAAGGATACAAATTAACACATAAAAGTTAATTGCTTTACAGTGATGAATAAGCAGTAATAAATAAATAGAATTTGAAATTTAAAAAATCTGAAATTACGACAGCAGCAAAAAATGAAAAGTTAGTATAAATATAAAAAATACTTAAAAATATTTACCGAATCTAATGCCATGATGAAAAATTTCAAATAACATCTAAATAAATAATCCATATTCATAGATTGGAAAAACAAATTATTCAGGGACCAATTCTTCCCTCTTGATATATATTATAAATTTAATGCAACCCAAACAAAATACTAGCAAGCTATTTTGTAGACATCAGTAAATTTATTTTAAGATTTATATGAAAAGGCAAAGAACTTAGAATAGGCAATGCAATACTGAAGATGAACAAAGTCGAAGGACCACATTATATAGTTTTAGAATTTACTATAAAGCTATGTACTCAAGACAATATGGTGCTGGTGAAAGGATAAACACATAGGTATAAAAACAGTCCAGAAATAGACCCACGTGAATATAATCAATTGATGTTACATAGGAGTACAGACAATTACAGAGGGTAAGCACAGTCTTTTCAACAAATGGTACTGGAACAATTGGATGTCTGTACTTAGGGTAATCAGAATGATTGCCCTCCCCCCACCAAAGATATCTATGTCCCAATCCCCAGAGTTTACGTATGTGTTACCTTACGTGATAAAAGAGACTTTGGAAATACGATCAAGTTAAGAATCCTGACATGGGGAGGCTATACTAAATTATCCAGTGAAGTAATCACAAGTGTTTTTATAAAAGGGAAACAGGAGGGAGATGATGAAAGAATAGATGTGACAAGAGCAGCAGAGATTTGAGTATGTCATGCCATTCTTTGAAGATGGAGGGAATGTCCGTGAGCCAAGGAATTCAGATGGCCTCTAGAAGCTGGAAAGACAAGAAAACAGATTTTCCCCTATAGCCTCCAGAAGGAAGCCAGATTCTATGAGTATGTTACCTTGCATGGCAAAAGGGATTTTGCAGAGGCAATTAAGGATTTTGAGATGAGAAGATCATGCTTGATTATCTGAGTTATCCCAATGGAACCACAAGGATCCTTACAAAAGAAGTATAGCAGAGTAAGAGTCAGAGAGAGATTGATTATAGAATGTTGTGCTGTTGGTTTTGAAGACAGAGGATAGGCCCATGAGCCAAGGAATGCGAAAGACCTCTAGAAGCTAAAACAGGGAGAAAAATGGGTTCTCTCCTAGAGCCTCTGGAAAGAACACAGCCGTGCCAGCACTGTGTTTGTAAGATTTCTGACTCTCCAGAAATGTTAGAAAATAAATTTATATTGTTTAAGTCACTGTGTGGTCAACCGTTAGAGCAACAATAGGAAACTAAAACCACAAGCCAAGGATTGGGAGAAAATATTTGTGAACATTATGTCTGAAAAAGAACTTGTATCCAAAATAGATAAGGAATTTTTAAAATTCCACAATAAGAAACCAAACACCCAAATTAAAAAAAAAAAAATGGGCAAAAGGTAAACAGACACCTCATCAAAGAAGATAAACATATAATTTTTTTAAAGCATAGTAAAGGAAGCTCAGCACATTAGTCATCAGGCAATTGCAAATTAAACAATGAGTTGCCACTGCACTTCCTATTAGAGAGAATAAAATCCCCCCCACCCCCCCACCAAAAAAACTGGCAATATCATTTACTGGCAAGGATACAGGGCAAAAGGAATAACTTTGCTGGTAGGTATTCAAGAAGGTTATTTAGATTTTTTTCTTTTTATCCTGTTTATATAAAAACATCTTTCTATTGACTTTTGATATGAACCCAAAGTTTAGAAATCTTGAAATATAATCTTTTTTTCATTCATTGCTGGTGGGAATGTGAAATGGTGCAGCCATTTTGGAGGAAAGTTTGCCAGTTTTTTACGAAGTTAAATATTGTCTTACCATACAATCTAGCAATTAGGTACTTACCCAACCGATTGGAAACATACGACCAAACAAAAATCTGCATATCAGTGTTCATAGCAACTTTAGTTATAACAGCTGAAAACTGGAAGCAACCATGATGTCCTTCAATAGTTTAATAGTATAAACAAAACACCTACATCCATACCAAAAATACCTGAATATTACTTCCTCAAAATTGACAAGTTCTTCAAAAAGAAGGAAAGTCTGAGAAATTATGAGAGTCTAGAGGAGTCAAAGGAGACATGACAACTAATTATATGCAGTATTCTTGATATGAATGTGTGTATATACATATACAGGTACACACACATATTTCAAATGGTTAGCATTACACGTAACAGTAAAATAATATGTTAAAACCACTAATAATTTCTGGACAAAACTGTAAAGTTTTAAACCAAAATAAGAGATAAATTCTCATTATTTACCAAAAATATGAGAACTGTAAATGAAACTATTAAAATTATCTATGAGCTACTGAAATGTATAAATATAAGGAAAAATACAATAACTTTTTGTTATAGCAAGAATCAGAAATTATATCTGGAAAGATATTTTAGTCAAATGATATTATGTAGCATAATCCTACTATGAAATTGTTCGATCTATGTGAATAAAGGGACAGAAGAAGAGATTTTCAAATAAATTAAATGTGCCAAGCATTGCACTGAGAATTTTATCTAAAATAGCCTCAAAGTAATCTAGTAAGATGGGCATTACTATCCTGCCATTACTGATGTGGGTGGTGAGGCTCTAACCAACTTGCACAACATCACAGAATTTAAAAGTGTTGGAACAAGGATTCAAATCTTCAACTAAGAAAAGATTCATGTTGTCTGTCTTCATTGTGCTATAAACATTGAAGTTTTCTCATGGTCTCTTTATATTAAACTATCAAAATGAATAACAAGCTATTTGATTTTCTTACTATACTGGTAGAAACTAAGAGATTTGATGCTTTTGTGAATACCTACTTTCCAATCTTTCTGGATGTATTCTGCAGTTAAAATCCTAATATTTTCCTTTATCTTTTTTCATATTACACGTGTTTAAGAAATTAGTTAAAAAATAAAACATGCATTTTTTTTGACCCATTACTTCATTGTCCTGGTAACTCTCTGCTGGTTGGCATTCAAGAAGACTACTTAGATTTTTATCTTTATTCCTGTTCACGTGAGAACATCTTTCTACTGACTTTTGTATATGAACACAAAGGTTAGAAATCTTGAGTTATAATCTTTTTTCTAAATAGCCACATGTTCCTTTTTTTTTCTAACATTTAATGTCATTATGGAGTAGTGAGAGGGCAACCTGTTTTTTGTTCTTTTGTGTTTAAAGTGGATTTAGGCTTGTAAAATTAATCTATGTAGCTTGATATTTTACCAGATTATACATAAGTGTGGTTGTGTTTTTATTAGCTTTGCTTAAAATAACATGCCTTCTATTTCAAAATTAATCACTTTATTTAGGTTTGAAAAAATTTTGTTGAATTTTTTGCATACTAGCAGCAGTGCAAGAAAAGTAAAAGCAAAAAGAAAAGGAGAAACATAAAAGACCAAAGGATTTGGAACAAGAATAAGTGCAAGTTCTGATTCCAGTTCTTCCACAAATTAGTTGTGTGTTTTAGAGCAAATGGCATAATTCCTAAACTTTACTGTCCATGTCTATAAAATGAAGACTATAATCCTTGCTGTATAAAATATGTAGATTAAATAGATAATTAGATATGACTGTGCCTAGGATACTGTCAGGTCTGAGTGACCAAAAATCAGTGAAAAGAAGAGACATTTTAAGCATGAGCTATGATAAGCAAAAAAAAAATACGTTGGGAAATTCAGTAATGTTAGAAGATGGCCGAGAGATCTGTGAGGAAAACTATATTAACATACGGTTGAAAATCCAAGCTTTATTCTTCTGTGTAAGACCAGGTCTCATTTTGTTCTCTGAGATTTATTTGGTTTGTGATGATATTTCACCCTCACACTTCAATTATTCTACAAAAATTTTGTAAGAGAATTTCTGCCCTTTTCTTCAGAGAACAATACTTATTTTCTTCCTTGTGAAATATGAATCCAAGTGTCCTTCAAGGCTCAAATATAGGGTAATGATTCAGGTCCCATTGTCATTGTCATCCATGTATACCTATAGGCCACAAAGCTGTTTTCATTCAAAACAACAGGAATACAAATACACCAATCCCTGATATCTGGTGCTGTCATTCTACATTGCTGCACTCTGAATCCATTGTCATTTATTAAATAATAGTACCAACTCAATTGATCTCTATTTTTAATAATTTGAAAAAATTATACTAACAGGATTTGAAGCCATGAAGAATTATAGTTCATAATGACCAATTTTAACATGTTTTATAATCCATCAAAATGGGACTATTACCTTAGGGTACAATTTATTTTTCCTTATCATAAAATTCTGCCATAGTTAGAACAGTCAGATACATAAAAAAAAAATGAGTCCCTTGCAGAGGTAATGAAAGGAAATCCATTCAATCTTCCTTTTGATGTTTTATTCTGGCTTTTTTGACAGCCAAAGATACCAAAGTGCAATCAAATGCCTTTAGCACAATAATGAAAAATGTAAGCATTAAGCGAATTTGTCCACATGAAATAATTGACAGTGTTGTTAAGAGATTCAATTCAGTGGTTTATAAAATGCAAGATTCTGATCTAAATTAATCTGGAATTACAAACATAAGAAACATATGCTATATGAAAAACTAAGGAAATGGATTCACTGTTTTCTTTGTATTTGTATTGCCTATATTCATTCTCTTTTAAAAGAAATAAAAACACAAGGCATGTTATGATTTCCAAAGAATGTTCTTAGTCCTTCTTCTCTGGTATTCTGTTGAAGTATATAAACAATCCCACTCTCTGAGCACAAACAACCTCATATATAATAAGCAGGAGGCCAACAGAGAAATGAAATACAAAGACATAGAATACTGATTAACTGAACTACCGGATTTAAATCAGCCTTTCCTGAACATCCCTTAATTATAATTGAACACACATGCTTATTTGTGCAAAGACAAAAGTTATCTGAATGTAGGAATGATTATAAAAAAAAAGTTTGTTGTTTTTTTCTCAATAGCAATTTTTTAAAATACGCTTATACAACAACTCAGAACGAGGAAAACAAAAAAAAAATTCTAAATAATGCACTGAATAACTACAAGTATGCTAATAAAATTACCTTTTTAAGCTTAGAATTGTCAATAGGATCAAAACAACACAAGTTTGTTTGCACCATGGGATTTTAGGGACAGTGAATATACATAGAATTTTATGCATGTGCAGAATTATGTGGTGTGGAACAAGATAACTAATTCCTCCATCTGCCCCAAATCATATTCACTGTAAAAGGAGAAGTTTCTTAACCAAAATTGATAAAACACTATAAGTGATTCCTACTCATTTCAACAAGATAAAAGAAAAAGTGACAAATATTGAACATGACTCTTGAAAATATGTAAAAAGTCAAAATTAATACTTTATTTGTAACAGAAAATGAAACACCTGGTTATTTTCATTGTTCACTGTTGAGAAAATATTAAGTGGCTGATAGAAAATTTAGTGAGTTCTTTCTGTAGGAACCCATCCATCTGTAGCATGGCTATTACACAGCTTTTCTTGACGGGCATTTTATGTCAAGGTCAAATATTAATATGTTTGAAGACTATGTAAGCTTTCATTATAGCAAAATTTCCTAGGATTTTTCTTACTTGAAATCTTTTCTTTTATCACTTGCATGACTATATGTCAGTAGAATCCTGATTAATTTTATGTAATATTGTGTGGCCCATGGATATAACAGATAATTTTTCTTGTTTGTATTTACTTATTTTCCTCATAGTTTATTTTGGAATTTATTTTTTAAAAAATGAAATATTATAAATACTTGGTTATCATTAGGCCTAGCAGAATTTTTAAAATAGCTTTTAAATTCATGAGTTTATTAGTAATGAACAAAATACAAGGGAAAGTAAACTGACGTTTATTGAATAAAAATTTCTGAGAGCTAGAGCTTTTATATGCATTGTAATTCATTCATCACAGTAGTACAGCAAAGTTTTTAATTTATCCCTAATTTATAGATGATGAAACTGAATATCAGAGAGGTTAAGAAATTTTCCCAGGATCACATACAGGAAAAGGTAAGAACCAGGTCAAGAGCCCAGATCTATCTAGCTTTAAAGATTATGTACTTGATGTAGGTGCCATCTCAACTGATAAAAGGAGAAAAACCATATGATTTTTCATTTCATTAGGAATAAAAAATATTTAATAAAAATTGGTAGCTTTGTAATTTTTTGAAAGAACTTTTAGAAGGACTAGAAATAGATTGAAATTTCCATAATCTGATAAAGTATATTTATATAAGCCTATAGCAAACATCATATCAAATGATAATAAACTTTCTTTCTAAAATCAAGGACAAAATAAGGATGTCTATCACCACTTCTATCAAATTTTGTCCATAAAGTACCAGCAGAGAATTATAAAAATAAAAACAGGTAATAGATACAAAGATGGGAAAAGAAGAATCAAAAATATCACTGATTGTAGATTACATGATTGCCTACAAAGAAAACAAGAACCTATAGACAGATTAAGAATTAGTAATAGAATTCATCAAGTTTATTATACAATCAAAAATCAAAAAATCAGCGGCATTTCTCTGCACTAGCAAAAAGTAAAATATAACGTTCAAACATATCATCTACTATGACAATGTAAATGTAGATATATAAATTATGTAGGGAAAAATTGACTAAAAATATTCAATACCTTATCAAGAAAATTATAGCACTTTACTGAAATACATCGAAGACTTGATGTATTCATAAATGAATGGAGACATATATCAAAATCATAAGAAAAGTTGATTTCATATACATGTCAATTCCCCCAAATTAATTAATACCATTCCAATAAAAATCCAATCAGATTCTTATAGAATTGTTAAGCCAATTTTAAAATCTATTTGGAAATGCAATAAATCGAGGATAACAGGAAATTTTAAAAAGAAGCAAAATGGGGTGAAAGAGGACTTGACCTAGGAGACATTAAATATTATTTAAAAACTAAAATAATTTCAGCAATTTGCCATTGCTGTATAGATACATAACTTGAACAGAACAGAGCCAGGGCCAGCTAACTATAGCCTGGGGGCAAAATCTGTTTTTGTAAATATATGTATTTTAGAACATAGCCATACTCATTCATTTACATATTGTCTATGGCGGCTTCCCCACTACAATGGCAGAGGTCAATAGTTACAAGAGAGACTGTAAGGCCACAAAAGCCTATAGTAATTGCTATCCACTGCTTCAGGTGAAAAATTTTGCAGACCCCTAGACAGCCCAGAAACAGATCCATGTATATGTCAACATATGATATGTGATAAATGGAATAAATGATATTGCAGGTTAGTGGGAGAAAGAATAGACTTTTTAAAAATGCTAACTCTGCCACATTATTCCAGAAATGGCTTCTCTGCTACCCATGTAATCAGATTGTTCTGTACCTCTTTGACATATAGTTCCTCCTTGGAAGGGATTTTATTTTGCACCTTGACTTTTTGCAGAAGAAGAATTTCCAGTTTGAATACAACCTTAAAAAATCTCTGCCACAACACAAACTTCCTAGGCATTGTGACTTAGCCATCGATGTGATTTCATATGTTCTCCCCAGCTGTAGCCTCTTGGACTTTTAAAACTTAACAAGTTAACGCTGTAAGTCAAGGTATCAGTATTATTATTATTATTTTATTATGAGTACTTTCTGATACAGAAGTGTTTTACATAATCAGCGGTGCTAAATATATTTAAGGTAGTATTTTGGTTACTTTTTCAATCCAGTTTAATAGTTTAATAAAATGACTGGCACATATTACATGATAAATATACATTGATTAAATTAATTATTGAGTAAATACCAATATTGTAAAACAATTGGTCATTTTTATTCAATCTGTGTCCACATGGCACTATGTAGACATAATTTTAAAATCTTAGTGGCATTTATTGGTCACAGTTCTTGCTGATAAGTAAATAGAAACTAACTCTGATTGTCTTAAGCAGTGTTCACAGAATTAAAGGCAGGCTTGTTGAAGAAGTAGGAACTAAGTCAGCCCTGGAGTAAGCCAGCAGGAAGAGTATCCCATCATTTTACATAATTCCTGTACTGTGTACCATTGTCTCTGTTTGACCCAACCACTGTCACTGGATACCACTGGTGTATCCCACACTGCTATTGTAGACTACCCCAAAATTTTGTCCATTCTGTCCTCTTTGTATCCTTTACTTAAGGAGATAGGAGAGAGGGAGCATTCTGTGGGGAGAATTTGATTGGGTAATCATAGATCACATGCCCAAACCCCGGCTTGCAGGATTTCCCCTCTCAGGTTCTCTGGGGAAAGGTGAGGCATTGTATCCCACCAGAACTACACACAATGGAGATGACTCCATAGTTGGGAAGGAGATAGTATTGTAGGGTGCAAGGAAAGAGTATTTCGGGAGATAGTATAATAGTTATACGTGCCCTATGTATGTACAGGACACAGGTGGTAGAGTTGCAGGACATTATCAGGACTGTAAACCATTACTAAAGCTTATGACTTTTATTATACCACTTGTCACAATGGGTCAAATGTATATATCTGGCTCCTCAAGTGAGTTCCTTCAAATCAGAGAAAATGTATGGATTCTTTAAAAAGCGATATTAATTAATATGGCTATTAACTATCAATAAAACAACCTTTTCTCCTGTTTTTGATGCATAATATGTATCCCATTTTATATGAGAATTCATTTGTATGTGATTCTACAATGCTTTTCTGGCATTTTCTATTATTATTTAAAAAATTTTTATTTTTAATTATTATGAGTACATAATTTTTTGAAGTCCTACAATAACTCCTAATCAAAATAGTCTTAAGAAAATAAAACAATGATTTTGTTTTATTCACTCTAAATAATCTACACCCCAAAATGCCTTTGGGTCATAAACTTCCAGGAATCCCAACATACCAACTCCATGTTGGAATTTTACCCAAAAATCATTTGAGCCTTAATACCAGATATTTTAGTCCATTAGGTCTGATAATGCTCAGGCTAAGCTCCTTTAATTGTCTGTTTTGTTGTTTTTAATAGAAATGTATTATCCTTACCTCTCTGGGAACACTTTTTATAAATTGTCTGTTGTTTTGTGTTTGTGGTTTGTTTAAAAACAAACAGACTCAAATCAGATTTGAAAGCTGCCAAAAATTCAATTATGCAAATTAGAAAACAAATGCCAGTGAACAGAAAACCAGTCCAGTGTTCCTTAACTTAGGTGTGCCGGGGCCTAAAGAGTATGTAAATAAAGACAGGAAACAAGTTTTGCTACAGCACTGAGAGGAGGACAAATGTTTTTTACATTCAGTCTTGTAGTAAGTAAGGACCATCATCTACAGTATCTTCTATTCTAAACATATCTGAAGCCATAATTTGAACCATTGAATGGCAAGTATGCTTTATACTCTCAAGGGGCTACGCTTCACAAAGGGCCCTGTTCTCTGATTTGTGTGGGTATAGATCTGTACTGCTGAACAAACAAAACAAGGCAGAAAGCAATCAATGTACCCTGGGGGGAGGGTTTGAAAAACAGACAACTGTATGATGCCTTCGCTTTTGAACACAGGCTGGAGGGTTTATTTCAATGAATGCACACTTTCAGTTTGTAAAAGATCCTTGGAAAACTGGTTTTGGAGAGAACCTAAGAGATAGGAATTTTGTCTTTTCTTTTGTTTTAATATTAACTTCTATGGATTTCATGAGAGTTTGTAAGTGTGTCTTGGTGATTTTCAGGAGGTAGGAGCAAAGAAAGCTGGACTCAGGAGTTCTTGTCACCTCTCCTTAGCCCAGCACAGCATTTCTTTTATCTGTTGAACACATAATTTTCTGCTTAATTGAGGAATGTGTTTCTCTGCTAAGAAATTGTTTTTAAAATTGCTGGTCTAGTTTAAGTGAATATTTCACTTTTCAGTTAAAGGAAGAGAGGCCAGAAAGATTAAGCTAGTAGACCAAGATCACACAGCTGGAATTAACACAGCTGGGACTAAAATCCTATCCTCCTTTCCAGCCTGCATGTTTACCACCAGGTCAAGTTGCCTTTTATTCAATTCAATTTTATTCCATTCTTGATAGTCAACCAAAGCATTTCCAGCACACAAATTTTATAAAGGGATTTTGAACTCAGTGATTTTAAATAACCTGAAAAAGTAATAATAATGATAATAGATAACTATATAATTATTGGTAATTTGCAAAAGATACATAGTTATGTAGGAAGATCTTTTGTTAAAATAAGCACCCAATGACTTACATTTTAGGGAGAGTTCTCTAAAGAATGGTATATTTCCAAGTATAAAGAATAATGGGTAAGAGGAGGAAAGGCATTGCAGACAGAGGAAAGAACATACAAAGATAGGGAAGCGTATTAAGTTCATTGATGTATTAATGAGGAAATAAATTGTATTCAGTAACTGATTAAAATCCCTGTGTGTTCAGATGACATAGACAGAGACTATGGAATGCAAGCTGTGATTGAAATAAGGTACTGTCTTATCATTGAACCAACGCTGACATATGAGGAAAGAGCACACTCCCAGAATGCGTTTTTGTCTACAGGTTAACATCTGCGGTCTTGCTGTATATGAAAAAGTTTAAGTGAGCTTTTGGAGACTATGTTATTTCCTTACTATAATTGTAAGGACTCTAATCCATTTAATACCTGAGAGGACAGTTTATGCCTCTGCTCTCCCTGAATGGCCTGCATATTTTTACTACAAGCTCCTGGCAGTCTGGTCCATCTCAATAACTGATGAACCCAAGCAACCATGCCATTCAATTTTAGTCAATCAGGCTCCATTTTTCATCCTGTTTTCAGGTCACATTTGCTTTATTTAATGCAGCTGTGCTGAATCAGCTGCAACGCAAACCATTCAATGGAAGACTTAAGCATGTGACTAGGGTTCACATAAATATCTCTGATTCGAAGCTTTAATGTAAAGCACTGCACATACACACACATTCAATCACTAAACAGTTCAGAAGCATGGCTCAAGTAGATAACAGTTGTCCGTGTTGTGAATTAACACTGTGCTTTATTCTCAATAAGGGCAAGCCTGGAGAAGCCATGGCATTTTATTACAGATCTTCCCTTTTTTAAGTAAATGATTACAAGCTAAAAATTAACCCTGTAAAACATTTTAAAAATAAGGACCTAACTTTGGGGCCCTTCCATTTTTTCCTTCACTATAACTATGCCAAATCCAATAACTAATAATTTAAAATAACTTGGGGAATGAGCAGAAAAAAAAAGCCTGTAAAAATATTACAGTAGTTACAACTGCTTAAATCATTAACATCTGCTTGCCCCAAGCCTATATATTGAAATTGACAAGCATTTTTCATGACATAGAGGGTCATAAAAACAACATAATGTGGAAGATCTACATGATAACTGACTTTTTCTGATGAAGCAGTTAGATTATCACCCTCTGATATCAAACTTGGGCATCAGCATTAGCAGCATGATGGTGGCACAGCCAAAAAACAAACTCTTAACAGAGTGGAAGGTGGATCCAGAGTATAGGACTAACAGGAAACTAATTTAGTAGACGCCAAGAAGAAGAGCAGCA
Organism: Indri indri; assembly: GCA_004363605.1. Lineage (NCBI taxonomy): Eukaryota > Metazoa > Chordata > Mammalia > Primates > Indriidae > Indri > Indri indri. Next base: position 80,921 of record RJWJ010002538.1, read on the forward strand.
ACCAGAGACAGTGATAAATTTGATATATGTCTAAAAGACCAAGATAAGAGGGGACTTTGTGGTCTTTGCATTTTGTTATTGATCTGCTTGCTGGGCTATTTAATGTGTCTGGTAATAATACATTATTTCCCCAGCTTCAGACTTAAAATGTGATAGTAAAAATTAATAAAGACTATTTTTCTCCTTTCTTGTGTGTTTTTACTACATTACATTTGTTATAGGAATAGTAAGAAGTTATACCCATTAAATAGCCCTCTTATGAGCTATGATGATTAGTAGTTTGAGCAGCAGGAAAAGGGTATGGATAATCCTAAGAATTCAGTAGAGTCTTAGACTGCTTTCTTGAATTCTGAGTATCCTTGACTCTGAATTTTTGATGCGAATATAGGCTTTGGAGTCAGACAGACCAAGTTTAGACAAGTTATTTAACCTCACTGTGCTCATGATAAAATGGAAATAATGCGATATAACTCATATGGTCATTGGGAGGATTATAATAATGGAATGTTGCAGAGAACATGCTCACCAAGTACGTGACATAAAATGGTGTCTGTCATTATTCCTTCAAGGAGCAGACTATAATGAATACATGTATAAAAATCAGTGTGCTAAATCCTGGCTGTTCATCAGAATCACCTGCGGAACTCTCTTACACTAGGGGTGCCAAGCCACATCCCAAGAGATATTTATTCAGTGTATATAGCGTAGTCTTTGCTATTTTTCAAAGAACTCCATGGGTGATCTGTATGTCCAACCAGGATTGATAGTCACTCTTATAAAAGTGTTTTCCATCATCAAAGAAGAACTCAAAAACTCAGAAATGAAGAGAATTTCAATAAAAAGCCAGCAAGACTTCTTCCTTTATGCTTATTGTCATTCAGCATTATATACACCATATACAGAAAGGCATGTATATAGAAATAGATGTTGACTATGATTCTACAACTAATTTATAATTGCATGAGGCAAAGGAGGTATTTCTAAGCAGAAGATAAATATTTGAAAAACTACTGGGCAACTAAGCAAGTTTATTGCTATGTGACCTCTGAGCATTGCTAGTTCTGGTTGGCATGAAGTTTAAGATACAAAAAGAGGAGCCTGAACTCAGACCATCTGGCCTGTGCTTCTGCCTTGGATTCAAGAATTGTAAAATATGATAGGTGCAAATTATTCATACATACCCAACACACACTGCTTCTATCCTTCAGCCTGACTCTTTTATTATGTTTTGGAAATGGCATCTGGAGACTGACCAAGTTCATAACAATGATCCAGCAAAGACAAGCCAAATTGAAAGGAATCCAACTGTGAACTAATATTAAGATAAACCCTAAAATGTCTCTCAGTCTACACCAATAGAACCCATAGGAACTTAGTTCAGTTCAGTGGATTATGCACAGAAGAACTTAGAGCAGCTGAGAGCAACCATGTGATTTAAACCTGAAATGAGATATGTTCAAACAGATTAGGGTAACATTTGTTTTCCTTTTGTGTATTCTTTCCCCACATGAAATGAAGGAAAGATTTCAATTCATTAAATATCACTCTCTTTGGATGCTGTTAGGAACAACGTTTGATTAGACTACTAACATAAACATGTCAAAACAAACCTGTCAGAGCCTTGTGAATGTTCTCCGTTCAATTATTAATAATAAGAAAATAGCAGCAATAATTATACAATGCTTACCGTGTGCCAGATGCTGTTCAAAGTGTTGTTCACATATTAACTCATTGAATCTTTTTTTTTCTTTTTTTTTTATTTCAGCATATTATGGGGGTACAGATAACTCATTGAATCTTAACTATCCTATGAATTAGGTAATTTTTTTATACCCCTATATGGTGTGCCACCCAAATTCTCCTTAGGGAAGAAAGGACACATTACCCTAGCTGCTGGGAGTGCTGCTGAAAGATGGCCCTCTGCTTCCAGATGGATGGATCAGACAGCCATGATCCAATGATCAACCATCATGTGGGTGTAAAGTCCTGATCTTCTTGCCCCAAGGTGGGAAAACTCTGCAAAGCTATCCCAGTTCTAGATCTCTCCATGAGGTTATCTGAAGACTTCCTTGGAATTTTTCCCAGCTCGACTTCTCCCTCTGCCTAATCCTGCATCCCACCCTTTCCACCCACATTCCAAAGAGCACTCCATACCAAACGCCCTGCACCCTAATATCTGTCTGAGTCTGCTTCCCATGAATACAATCTCCAACAAGCCACTTAGGTGATTTGATCATCTTGACAACCTCTCAGAAACAGGTGTCATACCCCAATACATTACTATTAATAACATATGCTAATGATGCTGTTGTGCAAGCCACTCAGCTTTTCTCATTGTCTCCTTCTCTACTTCTCATTCCATTTTATTAATATCACTTCATTATCTACTACCTGTGTTTTTATTTGTCTCATATTCAGAACTCTTAAGATATGTCTAATTACTTAGTTACCATCCAACAAGAATCTCTCTTACTCTGTAAGAGAAACTGCATCTCAGCCAGTCTGGATTTCCTGCATCTTGCTTATAAACAGCTGCTGATGCCTAGAGTTCATATTTTTCAGTCTAAGAAGTCATGAACAGGTCAACAGGAACACAAAAAGGATGACTGAGAATTCATACCTAAGAAACTATCTCTAGCTCAAAGAAAGATTTTAGATGTAACAGGCGTTTAGATTTTCATGAATTCGCTAATTTTCTAGTTTTGAGATTATAATGTCATTTTCATCGTCCACCAGTCTTCCAAATTCCAAAGAGTCGTAAAGTATAAAATTCTGCATAATCTCCTCCAATGACTCCCATTGTATTTTCTGCCCAGTTTTGTGCCTTCTGCTGTATTTTCTTTTGGAAACTGCTTCTCATTCACTTGCCAATCCTGCGGCACTGATTAAGCCATCATGTTATTATATTATCCTACCTCCCTGGCTACAGATGCTGACTAAGCAGTGAGCATTTGATCTGTGGGAGGCCAGTAAGATTCCTCCCCTGCATTTTCCTAGCTGGAATTGAGGGTAAAAAAAAGAACTCATCAGTCCAGTCCTAAGATATAGCCATCAACCACCAAATTCTTTAACTCATGGAGCATGCTGGTCTGTAATGTGAGAGAATAAAGCATGTAAAAATGAGAGAAAGCACCAAAGATAATGACTACCCTAATTCTAGTGGTTCCTAAGGTCCAACTGTGGCTTTCTCTCAAAATTCATTTGTTCCACCCTGATTTCCTTAACACTTCTATTACATACAGCATTAATCCCAAGCTCCTTACTATTATATGTCAAGTCCTTCACAACATCACTTAACCTACTGCTGTAACTTCATCCTTAAGACCTACTTGTGTTCCATCTTGCCCTTCACTATTCTCAGTGCTCTAATAATATTATCAAGTGCTTGAATGGTGATTCAGGATACAACACAAACTGTGCCTTTTCTGTAAAACACTGCACAATTCCTCCTGTCAGGATTAGTCTTTACTTTGTCAGGTTCTGATGACCCTACCATCACTCATTTGTATGTCTGAGCCCATTGCTATCTTATGAGTCATAGGAGGTGTGAAGATAATGTTGACCCTGAATGGAAGAAAAATCACAAGGAAAAGATGCCTTGTACATGTTAACTCACAGGCTCTATGTATTCACTTAAGAAAAAGATACACAGATAGAGGGGTTTTTGTTTTTCAAAGATGTCAAGAAAAGAAAAATACTTGCATAAACTAACATTAAAAATAACACCCAGGATGGTTCAAATGTATTGTCATGCCAAAGTGATGCTTCACATATACCATGAAATCTCCAGGTTATCAGGGAAGTCACCTGGGACAATTACTTATTGATACCATGCTTTCTCCCAATTGTTCATTTTATTCTATTTTGTTTTCTTCTGTTTGCTTTAGGCTTCATTTGTAGTTATTTATTTGGTTTTCTAACATGGAAGCTTAGGTTATTGATTTTAAATCTTTTTTTTTCTTTTCTAATGTAAGCTTTTAAAGATATAAATTTCCTTGTAAGCACTTGATTTCTTAGCATTCCACAAATTTTGAGTTGTATTTTCATCTTCCTTTTTTTTTTTATATTTCAATAGATTTAGGGGTACGAGTGGTTTTTGTTTACATGGATGAATTGTGACATCTGGGTTTTTAGTGAACCTGTCACCAAATAGTGTACATTGCACACAATAAATAGTTTTTCATCCCACACCTGCCTCCCACCCTCCACTCTTCTGATTCTCCGATATCTATTGTAGTACCCTATATGTCCCTGCATACTTGCAACTTAGCTCCCACTTATAAGTGAGAATATGTGGTATTTTGTTTTTGTTTTCCATTCCTGAATTAATGCACTTAGGATAACAGTCTCCAGTTCTATCTAAGTTACAAAGGACATTATTTCATCCTTTTTATGGCTAAGTAGTATTCCATGGTGTACATATACCTCATTTCTTTTATCCACTCCTCGGTTGATGGGCATGTAGGTTGACTCCATAGCTTTGCAACTGCAAATTGTGCTGTGATAAACATAAAAGTTCAGGTGGCTTTTTGATATTATGATTTCTTTTCATTTGGTTGGATACCCAGTGGTAAGACTGCTGGATCAAATGGTAGATCTACTGTTAGCTCTTTGAGAAGTCTTCATACTGTTCTCCATAGAGGTTGTACTAATTTACATTCCCACCAACCTAAGTGTTCCATTTTCACCACATGTGTACCAACATCTATTTTTTTTTTTTTGACTTTTTACTAATGGCCATTCTGACTGGAGTAAGGTAGCTCATTATGTTTTTAATTTGCATTTCCCTGATAGTTAGTGATGTTGAGCATCTTTTCATATACTTGTTAGCCATTTGTACATCTTCGTTTGAAAAATGTCTGAAAATTATTGTTTGTCCACTTTTTAATGGAGTTATTTGTTGTTTTTTGTTTGTTTATTTTTGGTGATTTGTTTGATTTCCTTGTAGATTCTGGATATTAGTCCTTTGTCAAATGTAGAGACAGTGAATATTTTCTCCCATCCTGCATGTTGTCTATTTACTTCCATTATTTCCTTTACTGTGCAGAAGTTTTTTAGTTTAATTCAATCCCATTTATTTATTTTTGTCACATTTGCTTTTGGTGTCTTAGTCATGAATTCTTTGCCTAGACCAATGTCCAGAAGAGTTTTTCTTAGATTTTCTTCTAGAATTTTTATGTTTTGGGTCTTACATTTAAGTCTTTAATCCATATTGAGTTAATTTTTGTGTATGATGAGAGATAGACCCAGTTTCATTCTTCTGCATGTGGCCATCCAGTTTTCCCAGCATCATTTATTATTCCCCAGTATACGTTTTTGTCTACTCTGTGGAAGACCAGTCATTGTAGGTATTTGGCTTTATTTCTGGCTTCTCTATTCTGTTCCATTGATCTATGTGCCTTCTTTTATGTCAGTACTATGCTGTTTTGGTTACTATCATCTTGTAATGTAATTTGAAATGGGATAGTGTGATGCCTCCAGATATGTTCTTTTTGCTTAGGATTGCTTTGGCTATTTGGGCTCTTTTGTGTTTCCACATGAATTTTAGGATTGTTGGTTCTAATTCTGTGAAAAATGACAATGGTATTTTGATAGGGATTAGTTTGAATCTGTAGATTGCCTTAGGCAGTTGTGGTCTAGTTCACATTGTTGATTCTTCCAAACCATAAGCATGGGATTTCTGTTTGTTTGTATCATCTATGACTTCTTTCATTAGTGTTTTGTAGTTCTCCTTGTAGAGATCTTTCACCCCTTGATTAAACATATTCCTAGGTGTTTTATTTTCTTTGAAGCTATTGTAAATAAAATTGAGTTATTGATTTTATTATCAGCTTGGTTATTATTGGTATATAGCAGTGCTACTGATTGGCATATGTTGATTTTGTAATCTGAGACTTTACTGAATTCATTTCTCAAATCTAGAAGTCATTTGGAGCAGTATTTACGATTTTCTAGATATAAGATATCATTGGCAAACAGAAATAGTTCTACTTCCTCTTTTCCAATTTCAATGCTCTCTATTTCTTTCTCTTGCCTGATAGCTCTGTTGAGAACCTCTAATACTATGTTGAATAGCAGTGGTGAAAGTGGACAGCCTTGTCTTATTCCAATTCTTGGGGGAATGCTTTCAACTTTTCCCCATTCAATATAATGTTGGTTGCAGGTTTGTCATATATATCTTTTATTAATTTGAGGTATGTATTTTCTATGCCTAGTTTGTGAGGGTGTTTATTCATGAAGGGATGCTGCATTTTATTGCATGCTTTTTTCACATCTATTGAAATGGTAATATGGGTTTTGTTTTTAATTCTGTTTATGTGGTGAATCACATTTATTGACTTGTTTATGTGGAAACATCCTTGCATCTCTGGGATGAAACTCACTTCATTACGAAAAATGACCTTTTGATGTGCTACTGGATTCAGTTTGCTAGTATTTTGTTGAGGATTTTGTGTCTATGTTCATCAGAGATACTGGTCTGTAGTTTTCTTTTCTTTGTTGTGTCCTTTCCTGGCTTCTGTATCAGGGTGACACTGGCTTCACAGAATGAGTTGGGGAGGATTCCCACCTTCTTAATCTTTTGGAACAGTTTCAGTAGGATTCATATCAGCTCTTCCTTGAACATCTGCTATACTTCAGAATATGTCTGGTCCTAGGCTTTTTTTTTGTTTTGGGGAGATTTTTTATGACTAATTCAATCTCACTACTTGTTATTGTTCTATTCATGATTTCTATTTCTTCCTGCTTCAAGCTTGGGGAGTTGTATGTTTCCAGAAACTTACTCATTTCCTCTAAATTTCCTAGTTTGTGTGCATAGAAGTATTCATAGTAGTCTTGGATGATCTTTTGTATTTTGTGGTATCAGTTATAATGTCTCCTTTTTCATTTCTGATTGACCTTATTTGAATCTTCTTTCTTTTGTTGATTAATCTAGATAGTCATCTATTAATTTTGTTTATCTTTTCAAAGAAAAAATTTTCATTTCGTTGATCCTTTGCATTGCTTTTTTGGTTTCAATTTCATTTACTTCTGCTCTGATCTTTGTTATTTTTTTTCTTTGCTAGTCTTTGGTTCAGTTTGTTTTTTTCTAGTTCCTTGAGGTGTGAAGCTATGTTTTCAATTTGTGATCTTTTATTTTTTAATTTCACCTGAGACTCAATACCGAGAATGAATTTCCTCAGATTTTATTTGTCAATGAAAGTCTTTATTTTACCTTCATTTTGAAGAATAATTTCATGGGATACAAAATTTTAGGTTGGTGGGCTTTTTCTTTCAACATTTTCACTCTACCCATTTTCTTCTTGCATGGTTGCTGACAAGAAGTCCACTGTATTCTTATTCTTTTCTCCATAGATAAGGGGTCCCATCACCAGCAACACTCTGGCATCTCTCAAGATTTTTTTCTTTAACTTCAGTTTTCTGCAGTTTGAATATGATATGCCTAGGTGTGACTTTCTTTGGTATTTATCCTCTTTGGTGTTCTCCAAGCTTCCAGGATTTTTGGTTTGGTGTCTGTCATTAGTTTTAGAAAGTTCTCAGGCATTATTACTCCAAGTATTTTTGTGCTCCATTCTCTCTTTTCTCCTTATGATATTTTAATTATGGTTATGCTGCATCTTTTGATAGTATCTCATAGTTCTGTTGTTCATTCTCATTCTTTTTGTATTACAGTTTGGGATATTTCTATTGACCCATCTTCAAGTTTACTGATTCTTTTCTTAACCATTGTCATGTCTACTGATGAACCACTACTCAAAGGCATTCTTCATTTCTGTTACAGTGTTTTTGGTTTGAAGCATTTCCTTTTTATTCTTAGAGAGTCCATCACTCTACTTTCATTATCAATCTCTTTCTGTATGCTGCCTACTTTTTTCTATTAGAATCCTTAACATATTAAGCATCATTATTTTAAATTACCTGTCTTTCAAACTGCTGTGTCATATCTGTGTCTAGCTCTGATGATGGCTTTGTCTCTTTGGGCTGTGTCTTTAAATGTCTTTTAGAATGCCTTATAATTTTTTGTTGTTATTGAAAGCCACACATGTTGCAATGAGTAATAGGAACTGAGATAATCAGATCTTCAGTGTGAGGGGTTATATTAATCTGGGTAGAAATTGATCCCTGTTTAAAGTTCAGTTTGAAGCCACTGGTACCAGAGGCTTCAAATTCCTCCTGTGGCTTTGTCTTTGTCACTCCTCTTGACTTTGAGCTTCTTAAGTCACTCTCCTATGGGAGAATCTGTATTTTTTAGCTTTTTCAGATGTTATCCACTGTTATGGTGTAATGATGTTGGTGTTCTAGCAATTTTATGATCTTATAATTAAATATTAGTCTTTCTGAGAATCTATGTCTTGGGGCTGTGACCTTCACAATGTTTCTCCAGTAATATAACTTTGCCCATTGCCCCCTAGTCCAATCTCTGGCTACAATGGTTCTAGCTATTTCCTTGAACCCTTAATTCCTATTGACTATGTTTTTCTCCTTACTTTAGGTGAGAAGGTGGGCTGGAAGGGGTTTAAATGGGAGGAATTCTATTCCCTGAATTGGGATAAATTTCTGGCAAAGTCATTTTTCCTGGAGAATGGACCGTTGTTATGAAAAAGGTTCTAGATATATTTTACAAGGATTACAGCTGGCCCTCTGTATCCATGGGTCCTCTATCTGTGAATTCAACCAACCACTTATTAAATATATTTAGAAAAAATGGAAGGGTGTATCTGTAGTAAACATGTACAGACTTATTTTTTTCTTCTCATTATTCCCTAAAATTTCAGTATAACAACTATTTATATAGAATTTACATTGTATTAATATTATAAGTAATTTAGAGATGATTTAAGGTATGCAGGAGGATAGGTGTAGGTAATATACAAATACTACACTATTTTATATAAGGGCCTTGAGTATCCGTGGTGGCTTTTGGTATCCATAGGGAGTCCTAGAAATGCCCCACAGATACCAAGGTACATCTATACTCTTCCCTTCACCTTCCCAGAGCCAGAAGTGATCTTTCTCCATCTTCAGCCATGAACTTGGTGTGGTTCCTGGTGGTAAAGCCCATGAATGTGTGGGGAATATTTGTTGTAAATAAAGACAATTAACACAAATTTGCTAGAAAAAACTTCATACCAGTGATGAAATTTATTTTTCAGGCATTGAATAAATGTCTATAAGGAATCCTAATACCAAAAGAGGGATCAGAGAGGATTTTGAAATAAATTTGTCACCTAAAAATTCCCGTTATGTACATAGGAAGTTATATGTGGAAAAGTACCTTGGGGGCTATAATTTAGTTTCCTTTAAATATCAAATTTTATCCTAAATCATATAACTTAATGCAAAATTGATCTGATATCAACGTTTATTCTTATTTAATACAAAAATAAGTTTTAATTTATATATATTGTTATGTAAAGGAATTTTGTTTTTCAAGTTCTTAGAAACCTTTGAAAGCACATCTTAGTTATTTATAATAGAACATCATCGTCTAGTGGTATCAGTTTCAAACTGCAGGCAAAAAGTCCTATAGGGCAGTGGTCCCCAACCTTTTGGATGCCAGGGACCAGTTTCATGGAAGACAATTTTTCCATGGACCAGGGAGTGGGGGTGGATCGTTTGGGGATGATTCAAGCACATTTCATTTATTGTGTACTTTATTTCTATTATTATTTTATAATACATAATGAAATAATTGTACAACTCACTATAATGCAGAATCAGTGGGAGCCCTGAGCTTGTTTTCCTGCAACCAGATGGTCCCATCTGGGGCTGATGGGAGACAGTGACACCTGAAGTGTGTTGCTTATGTCCAGTCTACTCCATAATCTCATTTTGGTTACTGTCACTGCAGAAAACCCTGCTTCACAAAGATAGGATGTTGGAAAGGGAAGCAGGCTTTTAAGTGCTTTTGTGGCAATATCAGGATATTCTGCCTTGACTTTAGTCCAGAATATATGGAGATTTGAAGTTGCCTCAAACATACTTTTCAGGTGACGGTCATTGGCGATCTCAAGCAGTTGATCCTTTTCTAGCACAAAATTGATTTACCTGGCTTATTCACAAATGGGTCAGGGATCCATTCCTTCCAAGTTCAGGGTCTTTTGTGGTTGGGAAGTAATGCTCAAACTCTGAAAGCTGAGATAGGTGATCATGCACCAGCTGGGAGAAAGAAGGCCCTGGCTCACTCTCTTTCAAAATCTCTGCTAATGTTTGAAACATGTCAAAAATTCCAATATTCACTCATCACTCCATAACTCCAGTTTGGCTTTGAATGCAGCCCCTTTATCTACCAACACAGTTGTCATTCTCTCCTGAAGTGACAGATTGAGGTCGCGGTGCAGGTTGAATATGTCACGCAAGTAAACAAGTTTTTCAAGCCATTCTGTGTCACTGAAATGTGCTGCCAGTGGTTACTGTTTTTCTAAAAGAAATCTCTGGAGCAGCTCTCATAATCCAAAACACTGGCCAGTGATCTACCTTTAGAAAACCGTCTCCCTTCTGTGTATAGGAGAAGATGTGTGTGTTGTGCATCCATCTCCTCACAGAGCTATGCAAACAGACGAGAGTTAAGGGCATGTACTTTAACGAGGCTGATAATTTTAATCACATCCTGCAAAACGTTATTTAGTTCAGGTGACATTTTTCACCTAGCCAGAATTTCTCTATGTATGACATAGTGCATAGACTCTCATTCAGAAACAATCCCCTTGACCCAAGTAGTAAAACCAGAAAGCCATCCAGTCATGGCAGCTGCTCCAGCCATGCATTTACAAACATGAAATGGCCAATTCAGTTTTCGTGATATGTAATCATTCAAAGACTTGGATAGTTCTGCAGGTGTGGTGTTGATTGGCAACAAAACTGCACATAACATATACTCTTGAAAAATACATTATACAAAAACAAGCATTGTTGCCTTGTTATGAACATTGTTAGACTTGTCAACCTGGATTACATACCATGATGACTCATTAATTCTCTCTAACAATTGTGCCTTAATATCCTCTGCTATTTCATCAATGCATCTGATTATGGTACTAGCTGAAAGAGGAATATGTGCCGCTTTTTGAACTGCAACCTCTCCAAACGGTTCATGGTAAATTTCCTTAGCAGCAGGCAGTATCAACTCTTCACCAATAGTAAAGGGTTTCTTAACTTTAGAAATGTGATTAGCCACTAAGAATTGGGCTCTCAGTGCAGACACATTTGATGAAGTGGCGTATTCAATGATTGCGTCTGTTCTTCATGTTCACATTGTTTTCTTCTGAGAAACTCCAAAGGCTTGTCTTTTAATGCAGGGTGCTTGGTCTCCATGTGGTGAAGAGGTTTTGAAGGTTTCATGGCTTCATTGGATAGCCAGTTGCCACATATTATACAAGCAGGCTTGGAGAATGTGAATCACCTATTGCAATGAACCCATAATTTAAGTAGGTTTCCTGGTATTTTCTTTTAAATGCAGCTTTCATTTTGTTGGCAGTTTTAGAGTCTTCTGCTGTCTCATCACCAGTTCTTTCCCCCTTTTCAAAGAAGCTCTCCATGGATGTTTGGTTTTTACTCATTTTTGCTAGAGTTAGCTTGTTGGCTTACCAAAACTGTGACTGAGACAATTGCACAGGGTGGGAAAGCGACACAGATGGAAGTGGTAAATAAAATAATAGGTGGGCCACATGCAGACTAAAATAAGGGTCAGATTCTGACTTAAAGCCTGCCACATGATGCAGTTATACAATTGAAGTACATCAATTCACTTGTCACTATAAAGCCTACCACCAGATGCAGCTGTACAACTGAAGTAAGATATTCACTTGCCATTATAAAGCCTGCCACCAGATGCAGCTTAATTGTCACTTGCCACTCACTGGTAGGGTTGTGATATGAGTCTGCAAGCAATTGATTTATTATGGTCTTTGTGCATTCAAACCTCTCTACTAACAATAATCTGTATTTGCAGCCACTCCCCAGTGCTAGTATCACTGTCTCAGCTCCACCTCAGATCATCAGGCATTACATTCTCATAAGGAGTGTGCAACCTAGATCCCTTGATTGCACAGCTTATAGTAGGGTTCAAGCTACTATAAGAATCTAATGCCACTACTAATCTGACAGGAGGTGGAACTAAGGGGGTGAAACAATCTATGGGGAGTGGCTGTAAATACAGATGAAGCTTCACTTACTCACCCACTCACTGCTCACCTCCTGCTGTGCCGCCTGGTTCCTAACAGGCCATAGACTGGTACCAGTCTGTGGCCTGGATATTGGGGACCACATCTATAGGGTCTTGAACTTAATAAATATTTTCCGTATGCCTCTGCATTCTTTCCTATAGACAATGTGCTAATAACTATTGGTACAAAAATAAATGAAGATCTCTTCTGCTGAGTAATTTACACTCTAAAATTTAGATACATGGAACCATTACACTGCTATAAGTGTTATAATAAAATTTGGAAAATACCCTATTAATTATTTCAATTGATAATTTTTATCACCTACTATGTATCAGGCTTTGATCTAGACGCTATTCTAGACAATACTTCATTAAATAAATAAGCTAAAACCCTATCTTCATAGAGTTTATGCTCTAGTGTAGAAAGAGGTAGAAAATGAACAAAACATGATAGTATAGTGTGTCAGATCGTAATATGTGCTATAAAGAAAAATGAAGCAGGAAAGGGGAATAGAGAGTGCTAAAGATAAGAGTTGAAAATTAAACAGAGTGATAACAGAAGGCTATGCTGCTATCTTTGCTGACATCTGAGCAAAGACCTAAAAGATAAAGGAAAGTAAGCTTTACAGTTATCTGGGAGACCATATTCTAGGCAGAGGGAAGAGCAAGTACAAAATCCAAGAGAGCTTTCCTGGCATGTTTAAGGAACATTTAGACTCATTTGGTTGGAATGGCATGACCAAGAGGGAGAAAGAAAACAGAAATTCAGGGAGGTAACAGAGAACACAGAATATATAAACAATGAGGACCATTTAAGCTCTGGGTTGTATTTTAAGTGAGATTTAAATCCAGTGGAATTTTTTGACTATAAAACCAATTTTATGATTTCATAAGGACTGCTTAAGCTACTGTGATAAGAACAAAATATACAAGACTATACACATTCTTCTCAAGTGAACATAGAACATTCTCCAGGATAGATCATATATTAGGCCACAAAACAAGTCTTTTAAAACTTAAGAAGATTGAAATCATATTAAGTATTTATTCTGACTATAATGACATGAAACTAGAAATCAATAGCAGGAGAAATCTTAGAAAAATTACAAATATGTGGAAATTAAACAACATACTTCTAAACAACCTATGGGTCAAAGAAGACATTAAAAGAGAAATTTTAAAATATCTTGAGATAGACAAAAATGGAAACACAACATACCAAAACTTACAGGGTACAGCAAAAGCATTCCTAACAGGGATGTATGTAGCAATAAATACCTATATCAAAAAAAGAGAAAGATCTCACATAAGTAACCCAACATTACACCTCAAACTACCAGAAAAAGAGCAAAGCCCAAACTTAGCAAAAGAAAGCCAATAGCAAAGAGCAGAGCAGAATTTAAAAAAAAAAAATACTAAAAAAAAAAATAGAACAACAAAACTAAAAGTTGGGGTTTTTAAAGATAAAAATCAATAAATCTTCAGCTATCCTAACAAAAAAGAGAGGAGACGCAAATAAATAAAATCAGAAATAAAAGAGGAAACACTAAAACTGATACCACAGAAATACAAGGGATCACTAAGACTATTATTAAAAACTATACATCAACAAGTTGGATAACCTAAAAGAAAAAGATGAATTTCTAGAAATGTGCAACTTACAAAGATTGAATAAAGACAAAATAGAAAATCTTAATAGATGAATAACAAGGAGATTACATCAGTAATCAAAAGTCAAAGAAAATCCAAGAACTTGCTGGCTTCACTGCTGAATTCTATCAAACATTTATAGAACTAATACTAATCCTTCTCATACCCATCTAAAAGTTGAAGAGATGAAAATACTTCTAAACTCATTTTAAAAAGCCAGAATTACCCTGATCCAAAAGCCAGACAGGGACACTATAAGTAAAGAAAACTACAGGCCAATAACTTGATAAACACAGATGCAAAAATCCTCAAGAAAATACTATCACACCAAATTCAACAACACATTAAAATGATCATTCATGGTAATCAAGAGGAATTTATTCCACGGAAGCACAGAAGGTTTAACATATGCAAATCAATAAATGTGATACACCATATTAATAAAATGAAGGACACAGGCTACATAATCATCTCAATATATGCAAAAAACATTTGGCAAAATTCAAAACATGTTTATGATAAAAAAAAACTCTTAAAAAATAGGTATAATGCATTCTAGCCTAGGCAACAGAGTAAGACCCTATCTCAAAACAAAAAAACAAAAAAAATAGGTTATAAGAAATGTACCTCAACACAATAAAGGCTATGCATGACAAGCCCAAAGCTAGCATTATAGTCAATGTTGAAAAGTTGAATGCTTTACTCTAATTAGAAACAAGACAAGGATGCCCACTCTCACCATTTTTTTGTAGAAGATTTTTTTATTTATTTAGCAATTGGTAATTATTGATATGGGAATTAAACTCTCTCATATTTTCCAGGATAACTGATATATTTAGTTTGTTTTTCCATCTTATGTTTACAATTTATTATTATCATTATTTCAAAATATTAATTAAGGGGATATAAGTGTTTTTGTTCCATGGATAGCTTGCATAATGCTCAAGTCAGGGCTTTCGGTGTACCTGTTACCAAAATAGTGTTCATTGTACCCAATAAGTAAGTTTTGATCACACAACCTCCCTCCCATACTCCCACTTTCTTGGTTTCTCATGTCCTTAATATTGCTTTGTGCCTGTGTGTACCCACTGTTTAGCTCCAACTTATTAGTGAGATCATAGGGTGTTTGGTTTTCCATTCCTGAGACATTTCATTTATGATAATTGACTGCGGTTCCATCCAAGTTGGTGCAAATGACATTATTTCATTCCGTTTTATGGCTGAATAGTACTCCATGGTGTATACCTATACACCACATTTTTTTATCCGCATATCAATTGATGGACACTTAAAATTGTTTCCACGTCTTTTTAATTGTGAATTTTGCTATGATAAACATTTGAGTGCAGGTATCTTTTTGATAAAATGACTTCATTTCCTGGAGGAGCCAAGATGGCGGACCAAAAAAGCCTCCAGTCAGAGTATCTCAGCAAAAAAGACAAATTTTAGAAAACAGAGAAAAAAATAAACTAGCAGAGAAACATAGATAAGGGTGCAGGTCGGAAGGAAGGGTGCCTAAAACTACAGGAGACTCCACAGGAAGATGTTGTGGAGGAGAACTGGAAGGAGAAAGGTTCCAAGAGGCTTGGAGACCAGCGACAAAGGTAGGTGGAGCAGATAACTTTCCCCTCCCTTGCGTCTCGGACTGTTGGTGAGCTCCTGAGTGGTTGGAGAGACCTGCCGACACCAGCCCAGAGACGGCTGCCACCAGTGAGCAGTGGCCTCTTACGGACATGGCGCCAGATTCCCACCTCCCTCGGGGCACCTGCCCGGGCTCAGACCCGAGCCTATCGACAGACACCATATTGTTCCATTCTCTCCTTCCCCGTCCCTACTTGAGGGTGCCAAGAGAGACAATTTAACCGTCACATGGAGGCATCTCCAAGGAATAGGACTTTTCCTTTTGGGACCATACAGCAGACTGAGGGGTACTCAGACTGCAAGCTCCCTACATGCCAGCCCTTCCAGGTGCTGCCTGCCTGGGAACTCCAGGAGAGCGGGGCAAATCCCAAGGTGGAGTGAAATCGATCCAGCTTGAGCACGCTGTAGATGATTCAAGACCAGCACCCCTCCCCCTGGCAGGGTCAGGGATCGATCTCCAGGGCCCAGGGGACAGGCCTGCAGACCAGACCCCGTACACCCAGGTCACGATTGTACTGCCCCAGGGCACGGAGGAGAGATCTGTGAAAGAGCCTATTGAGGAGTGTGTGCCTTCAGGGGCACATCAGCACACCTGAGAGGCAGCTCTCCTCCCAAAAGAGGGCTGTGCACCCAGCTCAGGCCCTCCTCCCAAAAGAGGGCTGTACACCCAGCTCAGGCTGCGATCCTGTGTAGGGAACCTCCTGCCCATGTCACAGCCAAGGGAGATCCATCAGCCTGAGGTCCCGCTTGCTGGCAGAGGCGTGGGAGAGACCATGGAGAGGGGGAGAGTGGAGGGGAGTGAGACCTGCTCCAGAGTGTGGGTCTTGGACAGCCCCACCCCCCAAGCCCAGATGTTCAGCTGAGTGGAACCATTTCAGCCTCTCCCGGCAGCTTTGCACAGAAACAAATAGTAGACCTTTGACCCCTACTAACACCAGTGGTGGAGCCTGAAGACAGGCTTACCCAACCCAGCCCCACCTAGACTCACTCCCAGTCCTGCCCCACTCAGGTGGAGAACAAGGACACACCTGGAAAACCCAGGGCCCCACCCATCAACCGAGGCACAAGAGGGCCTCTCTAGAGGAATAAGAGCTACCTACAGGACCCAAAAACAGCACGCTCCTACCTGCAAGTGCCACCTACTGACAGGGAGGTCATCCTGCACACTCTTTTACTGCATGTACTTCATCTACTGATTCATCATAAAGGGTGTGGTCGAATCTCACCCACAAACACCATCTACTGGCTCAGAGACTAAACAGGGCATGTCATTATCCAAACGAAAACCTAAATGCAAGAAGGAACAACTGATCCAGATGGGAAGGAACCAGCCAAAGAACTCTGGAAGTATGAAGACTCGAACAGAAAGCACACCCCCAAAGAAGAACAAAAGCTCCCCAGCAATGGACATTAACCAAACTCAGAACACTACAATGACAGAAGAAGAATATCAAACATGGATTGTAAGAAAATTGAATGATATGCAAGAAAAAATGGATAAGCAACACAAAGGAACCACAAAAAAAAAACCAAGACTTGGAAGAAAAATTCACTAAACAAACTGAAATATTAAAGAAAAATCAAACTGATCTTCTGGAAATGAAGAACTTATTCAGGGAACTACAAAACACCATGGAAAGCCTCAAGAACAGGGTAGATCAAACAGAAGAAAGAATCTCAGAGATTGAAGACAATTCCTTCCAATTAAATAAGCCACTCACAGAGATTTAGCACAAAATTAAGACAAAAGAAATAAGCCTACAAGAAATGTGGGATTATGTGAAAAAACTGAACCGGAGGATGATAGGGGTTCCGGAGGTGAAGAAGATAACACTCAAGGGCTGGATAAGGTATTTGAAAACTTAATAGAGGAGAATTTCCCAGGCCTTGATAAAAATCTAGATATGCAGGTGCAAGAAGCTCAATGGACCCCAGGGAGATTCAATGCAAATAGGAATACACCACGTCACACAGTGATCAGATGACCAAAATATCCACTAAAGAGGCCCTTCTACGAGCTGTTAGGTGAAAGAAACAAGTAACATACAAAGGAAAGCCCATCAGAATAACTCCGGATTTCTCAACTGAAACCCTACAAGCAAGAAGAGACTGGGGCCCCATGCTCACTCTTCTGAAACACAATAATGCCCAGCCTAGAATCTTGTACCCTGCTAAACTAAGTTTCATATATGAAGGAGAAATAAAAACATTCTCAGATAAGCAAAGACTGAGGGAATTCACCAAGAAAAGACCAGCTCTCCAAGAAGTACTCAAAACAGAACTACACAAGGATCAGCACGATAAACACTCACGAATGTGAAAGCACTCAAAAGTTAAAGATCAAAGGCTAGATTCCACACTGGCTCAAGAGAAAAAACAAAGCAACACAATGCAACCTAACAGAATGAACGGTAATTCACCCCACTTAACGGTACTCTCAATAAATGTGAATGGTTTGAAATCCCCTCTCAAGAGACATAGGCTGGCCGAATGGATGAAAAAAAAAAAAAAACAAGCCAACCATCTGCTGTCTCCAGGAAACGCATCTAACCTGCAAGGATGCATTTAGACTCAAAGTAAAGGGGTGGAAATCAATATTTCAAGCAAATAGAAGCCAAAAGAAGGCTGGGGTGGCAGTTTTGATCTCAGATAACTTGGTTTTTAAATCAACAAAAGTAATAAAAGACAAAGGGGGACACTATACAATGCTGAAGGGTACAGTTCAACAAGAAGACATAACAATTCTAAATATGTATGCACACAACTTAGGTGCACCCGGATTCATAAAGCAAACTCTTCTTGATCTAAACAAATTGATAGACAGCAACACCATAATAGTCGGAGACTTCAACACCCCACTGACAGCACAGGACAGATCCTCCAAACAGAAAATTAACAAAGAAATAATGGACTTAAAGAGAACTCAAGAACAAATAGGCTTGACTGACATTTGCAGGACATTCTATCCAAAAACCACTGAATACACGTTCTTCTCATCAGCTCATGGGACATTCTCTAAGATTGACCATATTATAGGACACAAAGCATGCCTCAAAAAATTTAAAAAAATAGAAATCATACCACTCATCTTCTCAGATCACAGTGGAATAAAAACAGAAATCAACCCCAACAGAAACTCTCATCTCTACACAAAGTCAGGGAAATTAAACAACTTTCTGCTGAACGATTCCTTCATAAACAAGGAAGTAAGATGGAAATCAAAAGATTCTTTGAACTAAATGACAAAGTTAACACAAGTTATCAAAATC
>RJWJ010002539.1:0-99501 GCA_004363605.1 Indri indri
ATGTTTGAATGAAAATGTAAATATTTATGCTACATATTAATAGCAGGAATGAAAATGACAGTTGTCTCCAATAAAGTATGTCAATATTAAACTGTGAAATTTAGCTCCAATAAATGAAATTTTAGGGGAAAATGTATAAGTCTATAAACTGTTAATATACTTTTTGATATCATGTGTTAGGTAAAATTGTTTTACCAATTATCCACTTCTCAAAAGTCATACTATATAAATATACTTTATAAATACTACTTTTAATTGTAATATAAGACATGACTAATCACAACTTAGAAAATGTAAATATAAAACAGTGATGATTATGTTAAATATTTTCAATTCTTCTTAAGAACTTAATTTCAAAAAAATACTATAAAGTAAAATAGACTACATATAAGACAGTCTTGAGCTTATATTTATATCTGAAGTTAATAAAATTTTGGAAATTTTATTTATGAAATACCATATTAACTAATTTGACATAGAACCATCCATTGTATTTGAAAAATTGAAGAGGTTTTCTTTGAAAATTTATTGACTATTAAGATGGTCTATCTGCAGAGCATATGATATTGAAGTATTATTTAATATAAAAATTTCAGCAAGATATTTGGTCTTTTGGTTTAAATTATCAGTAAAGATGGCAATGTCTAAAATCACTAGTACTCTTTAGTCAGAAATTTATGTATTATTTTACTAATTAAGATATGTGCCTGAAAAAGATCATTTATCGAAATGAATTATAATATTCGAAGCACATGTTTTAATGTTATTTTCAAATAACAAAACTTATTATAATATCTATTATTGTGGATATATTATATATTCCATAATTCGCATATCCCTATAAAGTAAATTTTAAGCTCTTTTTATAGATGAAGTGAGTTAGGCATAGACAGGTAAAATGATTTGCCAAAGATTACATAACTACTAAAAATGATGAAATGGGGATTTGATTTCACCTTTGAATCCGTCTGCCAGATGTTTATTTTGTTTCTGAAAACAATTTAATGCAGAGCTTGCCCTAATTAAAGATTGTTAGCCAATTGCTTGCGACTTTTTTTTCTCTATCCAGAAACAAAAACTAGTGGCCAGAAATGAAATTTAAATAAAAGAATAAATCACCTTGTCTATGTTTTAGAAAGTTAGAAGATTCATGGAGGAATATGAACTGATTTAGTGAAAGTCACACCCTAAATGGCAGGAAAAGGAATTTTGATGAGAAAAGAATTTATGAGCATGGTGGAACCCCAGAGAGGCTCAAGACTGAGGCCCACAAGGTCTAGGGAAAGGCATTGCAGGAGGGTTGAAAATAGAGATTAGTTGAAAATATATCTGAAATGCTCAACAATTCATTTAAACCTTCATGTAGAATGTCAAGGCCTGGTCTCCACAGGCCTATCAGGAAAATAGAGACATAACCTTTAAACAAAATATAGCATAAGTGTGAATTTTAGAAATAGAAGGAGAAACAGCCAAGAGATGAAATACACATACAAATGTAATTTTTTCTATATATTTACAAATTAAAATAGATTTTATAGAAACTTCACATTTACATATAGGTGAAATGATTCCTTAATGAGTGGATGGGTGGATGGATGGATAGACAAATTGATGCATTGACAGATGATAAGCCCAACTACTTCATTTGGCTTATTAAAGGCAACTAAAATTATTCCAGGATTAAATCAAGACAAAGTAGGACAGAAAGATGAACCGATGGGCTTGGGGATGGAAGAAGAAGAGGAAGGGAGAAGGAGAAAACTGTATTACTTTATCTAGTTCCATTAAACAACAAATGAGATAAAATGTTTTAATCTAAAATTAAAAGATAATGTGGATTTTAGGAAAGCTAAGTCATGTATTTATTAATACAACAAAAAGTGGAAAACAGATTCAGGGATAATTGATCTTGTGTCATACGCAAAAGGAAAGAAAGAAGGACTGAAGAAAAGAGGGAGGATGGAAAAAAGTATCTCCTCTTCATAGGGTATTAACACACTAAAAAAAAAAAAACTTCTTTGAGGATTTGAAAATAAAAAACAATAATAATTTGAGATTAAATGTTCCCCCAAAATGCTAAATTTGAGCTCACTATAATTAGCATGTTGGTGATCATTTTTCAGTGCAAAATTTCCCTTAGGATTCTCATATAGCTCATTACTTTTTTTCACCACAACTAAAATAGTCCCACCAAGCTGTTCAGATTTAAAACTCAGCTGACATGGGTTATCATCATGTCACATACCTGTTTGCCACATGGACCAGTAGGTAGTAAATTTAGTCACTTTAATGAGCTTTACATTTCTTCTCCTGTACCCACTCAAATGTCATTATTCCCACATAAAAATATTATTGCCATTTGCTTCCAATTCTTATCTCCTCTATGTATTTCCAGTCTTACTGCATTGGCTAGGATTTCCAATATGCTATTGAAATATATGGGTAGTAATGAGCTGATTATTTTTCCTTCTGACTTCAATAGGAATGTTGACAGTTTCACTGCTGCATATGGTGTTTATGGTAGGATTTTCACAGATATAGCTTATTAACTTAAGGAAATTACTTTCTGATATTTTCCTGTCTGAGTGAAAAAGTAGGCAACATCATCTAATACATGAGTCAAAGGTGGATGGGAGTTGAACAGTGTTTTCTGGAAAAGAATCCAAAGATAGGAATAGCCAATGAGAGAGATGTGAAAGAGCTGAGTAAGTACTAGGGGAGTATGTAATGCCGATGTGTCAGAAAACATGTTGTTTCAGCTGAGGATGGAAAGTGTAAGTTTGGAGTAGCACTAATGTAGTATTCAGTTGAGTGATATCCAGACCACAAGCAAAAAATGACCAAAAAAAAGGTGACGCTCTATTTCTATTCTTTCTTTTCCTTAAGCGTAAAGTCAGAATCTTCAACTAAGATTTTGATAAATTGGAATTTCATTGTTCTTACATTTGATACACCAAGGAATTTGTCTTTGATTTAAAGGTTATAGAGAATGATTGCAATCACAACTAATTTAAATGACTTGCATTACTCTGTTTAAAAGCCTATATGTTTTTCAGTTTCTTTCAAGAACCCACATGTTTCTTATTATTATAAGGGATGGGGTTAGGAGGGTAAAGGATTTAACACACCTGTTATTTAAACATAGCTGTAATACAGTCCTTTTTAGAAGCACTCTTTTAATATAAAAAATTCTGGAAATACAAAGCAAACAAAAGCAACCTCCTAATTTCTCACCTAAAAATGAATCAAGTCAGTCACCAGGAGTCAACAGGATTTCCCATCAGAAAACAGAACACAGTATCCTAGAATATAATATGATACACCTCACCAAAGTAATCAGAGACTCTGAAAACCCTGCAGGATGTATTTTCTAATAATGGACTAATTGGGGAAATTATAGTTTTTATGTGATCAGATGGATACATCCTAACAAAAGTAAGGCTTCTGGCTGTAGAACTGTTGCTTATAACCACTAGCTAGACTATCTTAGACCAAAATCCTGCCTCTCCTGTTACAAAATCCTGGCACAGGCCTAGGTAAGTTATTTACACTATCACTTACCCTATGACATAAGTTATTACCTATGAGTCCTATTATTACCTGAGGCCTAATGGAACAAAAAAAGGTAATACATGACAAGCAGCAAAGGTACAAAGACCTTGAACATATCTTTGAGAGTGTGAGCCATACAAATGCTAATTTAAAACGTGATCATTAAGACATAAAGATGTACATAGAATATTACAGCAGAATAAATAAGAGACTTCAGATAGATAAAAATCAAAGCAGGAAAGGCTTTTAGAGATGGAAACAACTTAGTGTGATATCACTGAGTGAAGGTTAGCCAAGGTAAGACAATGGAAGTTGGAGGGGAAGTCCTGAACAAAGGACAGAGCAGGGGAAAGTGTAAAGAGACGCTTATGAGAGGGGATGTTTCTCATAGAGGCGGTTGCTTATGTTCTTTAAATGTGCCAGCCACGCAGCACGTTTCTGCCTCAACACCGTATTTAGCATTTTCTCAGTAAGCGGCGTGTTAAAGGAATTGCATAAATGAAATTCCCTGAAGCAAAGACTAATATAAAATGTGATTCAATATACAGTCTTAAGTAAAAATGTAATTTTGAAGAATCAAAATGCATTTCATCCACTAATGAGAAAAAATTATAATGATACAAGGATGGTGCTCAGATAATATGAATTCAATTTACATGATTATATTCAAATTGGGCTTTGAACATATTTTTAAAAATAATAACTTGCCCTACTAGTTGGCTAATTATCTGCTGTTTCATTAAAAGACAAGGTGATGATCTAGGAATCTAAAAGCACTGTTAAACAAGTTATAAGTTTGATATAAGTATAATTATAAATGTAGATTTTAAAATACAGGCTTCCAGATTTTCTTAAAGGTTTAATCTACAACATTCTTAACAGTGCAGTTTCTATGAATACTATGAAAAAAATTACTCCTAACAAAAGTTAGTATAATAAAAAGTAAAATAAATTTCTGTGTTCAAATAAGATAGAATATTATTATAAACATTTGTGAACAAATGTGAACATAAAAGAGCTAATCTTTCAAGATGAATCCCAAGTTGCTAACCAGGCCAAGCAGCCATTTGTTGACTAGAGGTCACACCAGTACTCTGAATGCCCTGAAACTCACACCTGTCTTAACTTTGGGACTCCAGAGCTCACCTGAACCAACCAATCAAAAATCAACTACCATGGCCAATCAGAGCTCAGCTGTATCAATCAATCAAAGCTCTGCTGTATTGACCAGTCAGAACTCAGCAAGTGTCAATCCTTCATTTGCATAAATTGATCTGATTGGAAACCTGGGCAGGAACTTTTGCTATAAAACAAGAACCTTCGCTTTGTTCTCTGGAATGTACCTGCATTTTAAATTGAAGGCTGCTTCTCCCCAGCTTGCAAACTGTTCACTGGTATAAGGTCTCTTTCCTCGAAATTCCTTTTCAGAGAACTTTTGTTCACACATTAAAATGTTGTTTATGTGTTCTGAAATCATAGAACACATAGGCTGAGTTCTCTTCTTTTAAAAACACATGGAGATGCCAAATAATAGGTGATTTAAAAATTTTTCAATGTATAGCTAAGCTTGAAGAAAATTCTTAAGTACAAGAATAAACTTTTTAAAAAATTCAGATCTGGAGAGATAAGATCACGAGTTGATATACTGCCACAGCCTGGGTATCAGATGAGATACAGGTCTTATTAAATAGGAGTGGGGTTTCCAAATGTCTGCAGGTATAGACGCTGGTAACTAGGGAATCGATATTCATGCAGAAATCAGAAAGCCTCGAAATGCTGACGTTAACTACCTTCAAGCATACATGAAAGTAACTTTAGAAATCTGCCAGTGCAGGAAATCAGCAAGGAAGCTTGGATGAAAACAAAAACATTAAAAAAAAAAAAAAATCTGTTGCTAGAAAAGACTCCATTAAAAAACCCAAACCCCGAGCTACCATGAGCATAAATGTGAAGTGTAAGGAATATTAAGCCATAGATGTAATGTAAAAATTGATCATATGCTGTGAAAATCTTTGCCAGCCCAGTAAAAACAAATGAAATATAACTATGATGGTACACTTCATCATCGTAGCAAGCATGAAATTCCCAGAGGGGAAAAAGTTCCACTGAAGATGAGTTCACAAATAAAAATTAAGAACCAATTAACGAAATGGTCTAGTGTGAGAAAGAGGCCACAGTATAAAAATTAGAGAAAAAAATGATGATTAAATAAAGACATTTCTTAAAGAGTTTGAAGTGCACATTCACTGGGCCACCATAACCCAAATCCATCTCTTTGTAAATTAGAGAGAGAAACCATTTCTTCATGATTTCATATTATTCATATCAAAATATTAGTGTAATAAACTATTTGTTGAGAATAAGAACTTTTACTGATAATATGATAAAAATTGTTCAAATAAATATATGAATATATAATATATACAATTATAATGTTATGGATGATGTAAAATTAGTAAGAAATGAAAAAATCCAGAGAACTCTATTATTATTTGGACTCAGAATAGAAATGATAACTAATTTTAGACTGAGTTAATTTAAGAGTATTTTTTTTAAAGTGAGTAACCACTAAAATATAGTGCTATAATTAAAAACTAGTAAAATAATAGTGGGATAAAAGAAAATAAGAAATACCAAATTTTTGCTATAGAACTAAAACAGAGGCAATAAAGAGAAAATAATCTGGCAAAATGAAAGCAGAAAATACTGCGAAATATATTAAAATAAATAGATTATACTTTTAAAAAAAATTCTTGGATGGAATTGTAAACAATTCCTCTATACCACGCGATAAAGAACATATGTAAAGCATAATAATAACTATATTAATACAAAAAAATGAATCACCAAATAAAGTAACCCCCCAAATAATATTGAGCTGATGTTACAATGTTTTACAAAATGTACCTTGAGGAAAAATCATCATGCATAAATGAAATAATTACCAAATATGAGCATTTGTATTTGACAATACTTAATATATGTATATATCATAATTTAATCTCAACTTACTGAGAAAATTCAAATAGACTATTTTAAACTAGTGTAAATAACTGTTCTTTCAATAATTGATAGATTCAATAGATGAAACTAAATAAAGATACGAAGATATACAGAATCCAAATAGTTCATCTAAAATGTTTGATTTAATTCCCATAGACATACACACATTATACCTAACAAGTATAAGACATAACATGTTCAAATCTGCATCAAACTTTTTCTAAAGTTGCCAGTGCCACAAAACAACACTTATCACATATCCAAAGAATAATGTCATAAAGGCAATATTCTCTAACAATAACGTAGTAAAATTAGAAATCAATTAAAAAATTAGTTACCTCTCCAATTCCTTTCTCTTTCCTATTTAATGGATAGTTGCAAACAAATTTCTAAATAACTTATGGGTCAAAGAAGAGAAATTACAAGGGAAATCATAAATACTTAGAACCAAATGCATCCATTCATTCATTACATAACAAAGCCACTGGCACACAGTGTAGCACAGTTCACAGCAGTCTAATATTCCTGTAGAGAACTAGGAAGGCTGGATAAAATTGAAAATTATATCTGTAAAGGCATCGGAGAACTACAGAAACAAAAGGGACTACTATGAGCTACAAAAAGGAAGTTTTAAAATCCTTAAAAATGGGAGAAATTCTCAAAGTTGAGCTTAATATCTACAGGAAAATTTTCCCTGGTGGTATTTGTTGATTTTCAGCAAAAATTAGCTGTACTTGATCCAGGAAGAGGATAATTGCAGAAGAAAAGAGAAAAAATATTTGGAGGTCACCCCAGGACTGGATTTCGCTGTCCATATAAGGCTAGAGACTTTAGTAGGCACACAAGCTAGAGTAACAAAATTGGCAACCTGAGAGGTCATAGGGAGTTTCCCCTTAAGACAACTGTCATATTCCAAAATTGCATGGAGTGACATTTTAAATAACTAAACCCAAAACATCTGAATAGCAGATGCAGAACATCTGAATAGCAGAGGAGAATTTCCATGTGGACTTGTTGACAAAGCACAGCCCCAAATTGGATTAAAATAATGACTTCCAACACTGTCCATCTAGAAGAAAAAAGATTAAATCATTTCTGCTATATGATGATATCATCTGGAACCTCTACTGTTCTAGACATTAAGAAATAAATGATCATTTATTCAAAAATACTAGGCAGGGAGGAGCCAAGATGGCGGGTGAGAAAAGCCACCAGTCACAGTGTCTCTGCAAAAAAGACAAATTTTAGAAGGAAGAGAAAAAAAAAAAACTAGCAGAGAAACATAGATCAGGTGAGGGTCGGAAGGAAGGGTGCCTGAAACTACAGAAGACTCCACGGAAAGACGTTGCGGAAAACTGGAAGGAGAAAGGTCCGGAGAGGCTTGGAGACAAGCGACAAGAGTAGGTAGAGTGGTTAACTTTCCCCTCCCTTGCATCTCGGCCTGCTGGTGGACTCCTGAGCGGTTGGAGAGACCTGCCGACACCAGCCCAGAGACGGCTGCCACCAGTGAGCAGTGGCCTCTTGCGGATTCAGTGCTGGGCTCCGAGCTCCCTCGGGGCACCTCCCCAGGTGCAGACCCAAGCCCATTGGCAGATGCCATACTCCTCCGTTCTCTCCTTCCCCTTCCCCACCCGTAGGTGCCCAGAGAGACAATTTAGCCATCACACAGAGGCATCTCCAAGGAACAGGACCTTTCCTTTTGGGGCCCTACAGCAGACTGAGGGATACTCACACTGCAAGCTCCCTGCCCGCCAGCCCTCCGAGGTGCTACTTGTGGGGTGACTCCAGGAGAGCGGGGCAAATCCCAAGGTGGCGTGAAATCGATCCAGCTTGGGTACCCTGTAGGTGATTCAAGACCAGCACCCCTCCCCCTGGCAGGGTCAGGGATTGATTTCCAGGGCCCAGGGGACAGGCCTGCAGACCAGACTCCATGCACCCAGGTCGCATCGCACTGCCCTAAAGCACGGAGGAGAGAGATCTGTGAAAGACCCTACTGAGGAGTGTGTGACTTCAGGGGCAGATAAGCATACCTGAGCGGCAGCCCTCCCCCCAAAAGAGGGCTGTGCAGACAGCTCAGGCTGCGATCCTGGGTAGGGAACCTCCCGGCCCACGTCACAGCCAGGGGAGATCCATCAGCCTGAGATCCGCCTTGCTGGCAGAGGCCTGGGAGAGGCCACGGAGAGGGGCAGGGTGGAGGGGAGCGAGACCTGCTCCAGAGTGTGGGACTTGGACAGCCCCACCCCCCAAGCCCAGACTTTCAGCTGAGTGGAGCCATTTCAGCCCCTCCCAGCAGCTTTGCACAGAAACAAAGAGCAGACCTTTGACCCCTACTAACAGCAGTTGTGGAGCCTGAGGGCAGGCTTACCAAAAACAGCCCCACCCAGACTCACTCCCGATCCTGCCCCCACTGAGGTGGAGAACAAGGACACACCTGGAAGTCCCAGGACCCCACCCATCACCCGAGGCACGAGAGGGCCTCTCTAAAGGAACAAGAGCTAGCTACAGGACCCAAAAACAGCACGCTCCTCCGTTCAAGTGCCACCTACCGACAGGGAGGTCATCCTGCACACGCTTTCACTGCATCTACTGATTCATCATAAAGAGTGTGTTTGAATCTAACCCACAATCACCACCTACTGGATCAGAGACTAAACAGGGTGTGTCATTATCCAAATGAAAATCTAAAGGCAAGAAGGAACAACTGATCCAGATGGGAAGGAACCAGCGAAAGAACTCTGGAAGTATAACGACTCAAACGGAAAGCACACCCACAAAGAGGAACAACAGCTCCCCAGCAATGGACATTAACCAAACTCAAAACACCAAAATGACAGAAGAATTTCAAACATGTAAGAAAACTGAATGATATGCAAGAAAATATGGATTACCAACACAAAGAAACCACATAAAAAATCCAGGACTTGGAAGAAAAATTCACTAAAGAAACTGAAATATTAAAGAAAAATCAAACCGATCTCCAGGAAATGAAGCACTTCTTCAGGGAACTACAAAACACCATGGAAAGCCTCAAGAACAGGGTAGATCAAACAGAAGAAAGAATCTCAGAGATTGAAGACAAATCCTTCCAATTAAATAAGTCAGTCACAGAGATCGAGCAGAAAACTAAGAGAAAAGAAATAAGCCTAAAAAAAAATGTGGGATTAGGTGAAAAAACCGAACCTGAGGGTGATAGGGGTTCCGGAAAGTGAAGAAGAAAACACTCAAGGGCTGGATAAGCTATTTGAAGAACTAATAGAGGAGAATTTCCAAGGCCTTGCTAAAAATCTGGATATACAGGTACAAAAAGCTCAAAAGACCCCAGGGAGATTAAATGCAAATAGGAAGACACGACGTCACGCAGTCATCAGATTGACCAAAATAGCCACTAAAGAGGCCCTTCTAGGAGCTGTAAGGTGAAAGAAACAAGTAACATACAAAGGAAAGCCCATCAGAATAACTCCGGATTTCTCAACTGAAACCCTACGAGCAAGAAGAGACCGGGGCCCCATTCTCACTCTTCTCAAACAGAATAATGCCCAGCCTAGAATCTCGTACCCTGCAAAACGAAGTTGCATATATGAAGGAGAAATAAAGACATTCTCAGATAAGCAAAGACTGAGGGAATTCACTAAGACAAGAACAGCTCTCCAAGAAGTACTCAAAACACAATTACACAAGGATAAGCACAATAAACAATTTCGAATGTAAAACCACTCAAAAGTTAAAGATCAAAGGCTAGATTCCACAATGGCTCAAGAGAGAAAACAAAGCAACAAAATGCAACCCAACAGAATGAACGGTAGTTCACCTCGCTTATTGGTTCCCTCAATAAATGTGAATGGCTTGAACTCCACTCTCAAGAGACACAGGCTGGCCCAATGGATTAAAAAAAAAAAAAAAGCCAAACATCTGCTGTCTCCAGGAAACGCATCTAACCTGCAAGGATACATTTAGACTCAAGGTAAAGGGGTAGAAATCGATATTTCAAGAAAATGGAAGCCAAAAGAAGGCTGGTGTGGCCATTTTGATCTCAGATAACTTGGTTTTTAAATCAACAAAAGTAATGAAAGACAAAGGAGGTCACTATATAATGGTGAAGGGTACAGTTCAACAAGAAGACATAACAATTCTAAATATGTATGCACCCAACTTAGGGGCACCCAGATTCATAAAGGAAACTCTATTTGATCTAAACAAATTGACAGACAGCACCACCATAATAGTCGGAGATTTCAACACCCCACTGACAGCACAAGACAGACCCTCCAAACAGAAAATTAACAAAGAAATAATGGACTTAAACAGAACTCTAGAACAAATTGTCTTGACTGACATTTACAGGACATTCTACCCCAAAACCACTGAATACACGTTCTTCTCATCAGCTCTTGGGACATTCTCTAAGATTGACCATATTCTAGGACACAAAGCATGTCCCAAAAAATTTATAAAATAGAAATCACACCATGCATCTTCAGAGATCACAGTGGAATAAAAACAGAAATCAACCCCAACAGAAACTCTCATCTCTACACAAAGTCATGGAAATTAAACAAACTTCTGCTGAATGATTCCTTCATAAATGAGGAAGGAAAGATGGAAATCAAATGATTCTTTCAACTAAATGACAAAGGTGACACAAGTTATCAAAATCTGTGGGACACAGCCAAAGCAGTCCTGAGAGGAAAGTTTATTTCCATAAATGCCTATATCCAAAAGTCAAAAAGATCACAAATAGACAACCTAATGAATCAACTCAAAGAACTGGAAAAAGAAGACAAACCGACCCCAAACCCAGTGGAAGAAGGGAAATTAATAAGATCAAATCAGAACTCAATGAAATTGACAACAGGGAAACTATACGGAAGATTAATAAAACAAAAAGATGCTTCTTTGAAAAAATAAACAAAATTGACACACCTTTAGCCAAACTAACAAAAGCAGAAAGGAAAAATCCCTAGTAAGCTCTATCAGGAACAAAAAAGGAGAAGTTACAACTGATGCCAAGGAGATTCAAGATATAATTTATAAATATTACAAAAACCCTTATGCACACAACCAAAAAATGTGGAGGAAATGGACAAATTTTTAGAAACACACAGCCTCCCTAGGCTCAACTAGGAAGAAAGAGAATTCCTGAACAGACCAATATCAGGGACCGAAATTGAAACAGCAATAAAAAACATTCCAAAAAAGAAAAGTCCTGCACCAGAAGGTTTCACACCCGAATTTTACCACACCTACAAAGAAGAACTGGTGCCTATCCTGAAGAAATTATTCCACAGCATTGAGAAGGATGGATTCCTCCCCAACACATTTTATGAAGCCAACATAACCCTCAGACCAAAACCAGGAAAGGATGCAACAAAAAAGGAAAACTACAGACCAATATCCCTTATGAATATAGATGCAAAAATTCTCAACACAATTCTAGCTAACCGAATACAGGTGCCTATTAAGAAAATAATCCATCATGACCAAATGGGCTTCATTCCAGAGATGCAGGGGTGGTTCAACGTACACAAATCTATAAACATAATTCACCACATAAACAGAAGCAAAAACAAAAACCATATAATTCTCTCAATAGACACAAAAAAGCATTTGACAAACTTCAACACCCGTTTATGATAAGAATGCTTAACAAAATAGGCATAGATGGGGCTTACCCAAAAATGATACAAGCCACTTATGACAAACCCACAGCCAACATCATACTGAATGGGGAGAAATTGAAAGCATTCCCACTTAGAACTGGAACCAGACAAGGTTGCCCACTATCTCCACTTCTATTCAACATAGTGCTGGAAGTCCTGGCCACAGCAATCAGGCAAGAGAGTGGAATTAAAGGCATATGAATGGGAACAGAAGAGATCATACTCTCACTATTTGCTGATGACATGATATTATATCTAGAAAACCACATGGATTCAACCAAGAGGCTCCTGGAATTGATAAATGAATTCAGTAAAGTCTCAGGATATAAAATCAATACACACAAATCAGAGGCTTTCATATACGCCAATAGCAGTCATACCGAGAACCAAATAAAAGACTCAGTTCCCTTCACAACAGCAACAAAGAAAATAAAGTATCTAGGAATATATTTAACTAAGGAGGTAAAAGACCTCTACAGGGAGAACTATGAAACATTGAGGAAAGAAACAGCAGAGAACGTAAACAGGTGAAAAACCATACCATGCTCGTGGGTCGGCAGAATCAACATTGTTAAAATGTCTATACTACCCAAAGTGATCTACAGATTCAACGCGATCCCTATTAAAATACCAACATCATTCTTCACAGATGTAGAAAAATTAATTTTACGCTTTGTATGGAACCAGAGAAGAGCCCACATAGCAAAAACAATTCTTGGTAATAAAAACAAAATGGGATGTATCAATTTACCAGACTTCAAACTTTATTATAAGGCTGTAGTAATTAGAACAGCTTGGTACTGGCACAAAAATAGAGCCATTGACCAGTGGAACAGAGCTGAGAACCCACATATAAAACCATCCTCATATAGCCACCTAATCTTTGACAAAGCAGACAAAAACATACACTGGGGAAAAGAATCCTTGTTCAATAAATGGTGCTGGGAAAACTGGATGGCCACATGCAGAAGACTGAACCAGGATCCACACCTTTCACCTCTCACAAAAATCAACTCACGCTGGGTAACAGATTTAAACCTAAGGAGCGAAACTATTAGAGTTCTAGGGGAAGATGTTGGAAATACTCTTTTAGACATTGGCGTAGGCAAAGAATTCATGAAGAAGACCCCAAAGGCAATCACAGCAACAACCAAAATAAATAAATGGGACCTGATCAAATTGAAAAGCTTCTGCAAAGCCAAAGAAACTGTCACAAGAGCAGACAACCTACAGAATGGGAGAAAATTTTTGCATGCTACAAATCGGATAAAGGGCTGATAACTAGAATCTACTTGGAACTCAGGAAAATCAACAAGAAAAAATCAAACAACCCTATCAAAAAGTGGGCAAAGGACATGAACAGAAACTTTTCAAAAGAAGACAGAATAACGGCTAAAAAACATATGAAAAAAATGCTCAACATCTCTAATCATCAGGGAAATGCAAATCAAAACCACAATGAGATATCACTTATCTCCAGTGAGACTGGCCTTTATCAAAAAGTCCCAAAGCAATATATGTTGGCGTGGATGCAGAGAGATAGGAACACTCATACACTGCTGGTGGGACTTCAAACTAGTGCAACCTCTGTGGAAAGCAATATAGAGATACCTTAAAGAGATACAAGTAGAATCACCATTCGATCCAGCAATCCCATTGCTGGGCATCTACCCCAAAGAACAAATGATACTCTATAAGAAAGACACCTGCACTGGAATGTTTATAGCAGCACAATTCACAATTGCAAAGATGCGGAAACAACCCAAGTGTCCATCAATACATGAGTGGATTAATAAAATGTGGTATATGTATACCATGGAGTACTATTCAGCTTTAAGAAACAGTGGTCATATAACACCTCTTGTATTCTCCTGGATAGAGCTGGAACACATTCTGCTAAGTGAAGTATCCCAAGAATGGAAAAACAAGCACCATATGTACTCACCATCAAATTGGTATTAACCGATCAACACATAAGTGTACATATAAGAATAACATCTACTGGATGTCAGGCAGGGGGAGGGGGAGAGGGAGGAGGGGACGGGTATATGCATACACTAAGAGTGCAATGCGCACCATCTGAGAGATGGACACGCTTGAAACTCGGACTTGGGGGGGGGCAAGGGAAACATATGCAACCTAAACATCTATACCCCCATAATATGCTGAAGTAAAAAAAAAAAAAAGAATCATCTTCTTCCCCTCAAAAAAAAAAAAAACAACAAAATACTAGGCATGCTAAGAGGTCTATTTGATGAAACAGTAACAACAAACTGTCACCAAGAAGTAACCAAATATTACAGTTAGACCCAATTTTAAAGTAACTGAGATTAATGTTAAAGAAAATAGAGAAAAAGACAAAATTGATGACAAGCTGGAGAAACTATCAGAAAATTGGAATCTATGAAAAGAATCAAAGGATGTTATTGATCTGAAAAACACAATTTTGAAATTAAGATCTCAATGGATGATTTAACTGTAGATTGGACACAGAAGGAGAGAGAATTCATTTACTGGATAGATCAGTCAATTTAATATACCCAAATTCAAGCAAAAGGAAAAAAATGATTGAAATGATTAAAAAGGGAACATAATATACAATTGGGACCAAATCACAGGTGTTACAATTACAATTTGAATCCTGGTATAAGAGGAAACAAACAAGACATGAAATTAATTTGAGAGTTAATATTTAAATGTATTTCAGAAAAGTTTTAAGACATGAACACAAAACAAATAAAGCTCAACAAGGCCAAAATCCAAAACACTGATAGCATCAAATGCTGATGAGAATGCGGAGCAACAGGAATCCTATTCATTGCTGATGGGAACATGAAATGTTACATCCAATTTGGAAGACAGTTTGGCAATTTCTTACAAAACTAACCATACTTATACCGTATTATCTAGCAATCACGCTCCTTGGTATTTACTCAAAGCAGCTGAAACTGAAAATTTCTGACTTCACAAAAACCTGCACGTGGATGTCTATAGCATCTTTACGTGTAATTGCCAAACCTAGGAAAAGGTGAATGGATAAATAAATGGGTACATCCAGTGGAATATTATTCAATGCTGAAACAAAATGTGGTATCTTCTAGCCATGAAAAGACTGAGGAAAATTAAACACACATTACTAAGTGATAGAAGCTAATCTGAAAAGGCTACATATTTTTTATATGAGTTCAACTTTATGACACTCTGGAAAAGGCAACAGTAAAAAGATAAGTGGTTGCCAGGGCCTAGGAGAGGAGGAAGAGATCAACAGGGAGAACACAGAGAATTTGCAAGGCAGTGAAATCATTCTATACGACATTGTAATGGTGGATACATGTCAGTATGCATTTATCCCTACCCAAAGAGTGTGTGATACCAAGAGTGAATCCTAATCTAAACTGTGGACTTGGCTAGTAGTAATGTATCAGTACAGGTTCATTAGTTATAACAAATATGTCACTCTAGTTGTGGATGTCGACAACAGGGGAGGCTATGTATACATGGGAGCAGAGGGTATAAGAGAAACCTCTGTATCTTCCATTCGATTTTGTTGTGAACCTTAAGCTACTCTAAAAAATGTCATCTATTAAAAATTAAAAAAAAGCTCAGTAAGCAACAAGCAGAATCAAACAAAAACAGAGTCCGAAAAAAAAAAAAAAACCCAAACTTTATTTCAAAGTATTAGTAAAGTTTCCTCATTGGGCACTTTGTCTCCTTTACTTTTTATTTTCAGGGAAAAAAAGACATACTATAAAAAAGACATCTGCACTTGAATGTTTATGGCAGCTCAATTCACAATTGCAAAGATGTGGAAACAACCCAAGTGCCCATCAATACAGGAGTGGATTAATAAAATGTGGTATATGAATACCATGGAGTACTACTCAGCCATGGAAAACAATGGTGATCTAAGACCTCTTGTATTATCCTTGATAGAGCTGGAGCCCATTCCACTAAGTGAAGTATAACAAGAATAGAAAAACAAGCACCACATGTACTCACCATCAAGTTGGTATTAACTGATCAACACTTAAGTGCACATATAGTAATAACATACATTGGATGTTTGGCACGTGGGAGGCGGGAGGGAGGATGGGTATATTCACACCTAATGGGTGCGGTGCACACCTTCTGGGGGATAGACATGCTCGAAGCTCTGACTCAGGTGGGGATAAGGCATATATGTAACCTAAACCTTTGTACCCCATAATATGCTGAAATTAAAAAAAAGTAGTAACAATAAAGCTGACAGCTGACTGCAACAAACGCAATAAAGCTGGAAATAATGGAATGATATGTTTAAAGTTTCATAGGAAAAATATGCCAGTCTCTAATTCTACAGTAATTGAAACACCTTTTTAAATATAAAAGAACCATAAGAATGTTTCCATACATGCAATAACTAAAGGCCTGCACTAGAAGAATGTTAAACAAATTTATTCAAGCAGAAGGAAAAATCACCCCAAATTGAAACGTGTAAATGCAGAAGAAAAGA
Source organism: Indri indri (assembly GCA_004363605.1). Taxonomy (NCBI): domain Eukaryota; kingdom Metazoa; phylum Chordata; class Mammalia; order Primates; family Indriidae; genus Indri; species Indri indri. Next base: position 16,705 of record RJWJ010002539.1, read on the forward strand.
AGAAGACTAGGAAAAGTAAATATGTGGGCATATACTTCATACACTATAAACAAATATTGAATACACAAAACATTAATTTAAATTCCAAAATTTAAAATATAGAGAACTATAATCATGCAACAATATGTGGTAGGCAGAGAAATGAAGTACCAATGTTCTAGCAATATCAAGAGACTTGTAAAAGGATAAATGTAATAATATATGGTAATAACAGAAAGAAGAGTAAAATATACAACTAACAATTATATAGATAAAAATGGCACACAAATATTGAATTTACATATTTTAAAAAAGTAATAAAGGAGTGAAGGGAGAAATGAAATAAAGTTAAATAGAAAACAAATACAATGATAGTATTTCATACCAAATATTTCATTAAATAAAAAGGACTAACATTCTTAATCAAAATTAAGATTTTAAGACTAGACAAAAACACCCAGTTCTACTCTGCTTATAAAAGACACACTTTAAATATAAAGATACAGACCGGTTAGAAGTAAAAGAATCAAAAAAGACACAATATGCAACCATTAATCAAAATAGAGCAAAGGTGACTACATAACTATTACAAATGTACAAATAAATTAGACAAATGGGATTTAAGGCACAAGTATCTAGAGAGATAAGGAGTGATATTTTTCAAAGATAAAAGGGCAACTCCAACCTCACAACTCTGTATCTGCACGTATTCCATATCAGAGCCTCGAAATGCGTGAAGTAAAAATGAACAGAATTAAGAGGAGAAATAGACACACAATTATCATGAGAGACTTTTACATGCCACTCTTTTTTAAAAAATAAATTTTATTATGTTTATTTGAGGTTTACAACATGATTCCCTGGGATACACATAGACACTAAAATTATAGTGAACCAGATTAACATATCCATCATCCCACACAGTTGCTTTCTTGTGACAAGAGCGGCTAAAATCTGCTTATTTAACAAAGTCCCTTAATACAATTTTATTAACTTTAGTCCTCATGTTGTACATTACATCCGAACACACGTCCGGTATTTTGCTTTTCGTATATCCTTAGATCTACATTCCCCATTTCCTCTAACCCTGCCCCACCCGTGGTAACCACTGTTTCATTCTCTGTGTATTTGAACTCTTACTTTTTTAAAATTCTACAGATAAGTGAGGCAGTGCAATATTTTCTTTCTGGATCTGGCTTATTTCACCTAGCATAATATCCTTCATGTTGTGGCAAACAGCAGGATCTCCTTCTTTTATTAAGGCTGAATATTATTCATTATAAATGTGTGTGTGTGTTTATTTCGCATTTATTTACATGGTGGTGATGTTATCTCCTTTGGGTATATACCCAAAAGAGGAATTGCTGAATTGCATGATAGTTCTATTTTTAATTTCGTTTAGAACCTTCGTATTATTTTCTAAAGTTGCTGTACCAATCCACACTCCCACCAGCAGGGTACTAGGGTTCCCTTTTCTCCACACTTTCTCTTAATAGCTGATAGAACAAGCAGAAGAAAATCACTACAAACATAAAAGATGTGAAATAGAGCCTCGCAATGAGAGACTTAGATTTGGATGTTGTTAATGGAGAGCTAACCCTTAAAATGGGATTTGCTGCATTCCAAAATGATGATGTGCCAACATCCTAGGAATTTAGTATAATTTTTCCCCTGCTGTGTGTACAGAGACGAAATTAAGCACAGATGGGAATACACATATTAAAGAAGCATGTGTGTTTGTGATATATTTTTAATACATTTCTAAAGAAGAATAAAACAGTGAATCACTCATTTTATATCATTATCCTAAGGTGTGATGGAGGTATCCAAGACCAGCGGACTCCTGGACTAGGCAGCACACGCCATCCACTTCTACGTCTCTGTCAAGCTTCTATGCAAAATATTAATATGTGCGGAAGAAGGAGGTGAAAGATGATTTAAGTAAATGTTTAGGAAAAATAGCAAAAGCTGTGGAGGCCAGAGGGAGAGTAGTGTGTAGGATAAGCAGAGGTGATTGATTTCTAAATTCTGCTCTTCTGAGTGATGGGGAGGATGTCATCGTAAAGAACAGATTCCAAAATGGGTTTTGTTTTTGCTGTTGTTATTTTTATACTTCCTTTAAGCTTTTGTAGAAACCACACCTCTGAGAACTACCCACCCATCTGCTCCCCACATTAAGATGAGAAGCACTGCTTTTACATAGAAGGAAGAATAATTAAGAAAATTTGTGTCTGCAGGTTAGTTTTGTGTCCCTGCTATTACATTCTCGACTTATTCTAGTTCACATTCACTTGTCATTCCTTCTTAGAAAATATAAGGGCAGATTATTAGATTGTTTTAGAAGATAAACCTCCCAAATCCTTAAGAGCATTTAAATCAATGTGCATCATTGTGGTTTCGATATATCATTAATAAGCCATTAATAAAATACACCATCTGAAATTCTTAATCTAGATTTTAGTGCAACTCTGTAAATAAAATGCTTGTGGCACAGTGAAAAAGCCATATGTGGAAGATCACACAACTAGCTCTCATAAGTCAGTAATAGGAACATGACTGCCAGTCCACACAAAAACGGCTGAAAATTGGTATTCTTATCGCAGTGTTAATGAAAAGAAAGATAAGTCAGAATTCTTAAGCTTGCTGTATGACTGTGCTCACAAGCAAAAGAAATGCTTGGAGATAAACAAACCGTTATGACTTTAAAAAACAGGTGAGATCAATCACAGTTAAAGAGTTTTGTAAAGTTTAAGGATTCAGCTGGAAAGATTTAAAAATGTCCTGATTGCATACAGATCAGGTATTTTGGCTAATACATTTTTATAATGTTATGACATAATCATATCCTGAAAGCATTAAACAAGGAAAATTAAAACCAAAAAGATCATGCTACCAAAAAGGTGTCTAAATTGCTTTTTTAGTATACTAGCAAAAACATTGAGAGCATACATTTGTAACGACAAACCAACTCAAATTTCAAGGCAGTTTGACACAATATTCTTTTTATACTATGCCAATTTTTAATCATTTTGTTACTCTTCATAACTTGCTTTCTATTCAGTATGATCAGTTTTTTATATAAGTAAAAAAAGGGAATAATTCAATAAACTAGAGAAATCTAAAGAATATAATTTCAAAACAATTATAAATATCTGATGTTCTTAAATCTTAACTATTAATATTTAAAGTATCAAGTTTAATATAAATAATTTTTGATATAATTTGTTAAATAAAATAAATATTTACTTAAGACAAGTGACTTCAGCTCCAGATGAATTTTTAAGATCTCAGTTTTTAGGCTTGTACACTGAGGAAGTTGTAGTGATAGTAAATAAACTGTTTAAAAATTTTTCTCAAAAATGATTTGATCTTCTCTAAAATTCTGATTAGAGTTTAATAATAGATTTTTCATTATCCTTTTTCTGCATTAAGTAGAAAGAAGGCAAAATGCAAAGAATAAAGTTTTAAGAATTAAAGCATATGCCCAAATTTATCAAATTGTATACATGAAACAGTTGTAGTTTTTTGTCTAGCTATTATGTCTCAAGAAAGCTATCTTATTTTTTAAAAAGAACCAAAACAATAGTAATTGACAATCTGTGTCAAATACTATAGGGTTTGAGTCACAGCCTTAATTTTAACTTTGTGACCATAGAAATATTAATAATCTTCTCTAAGATTCAATTTTCCAATACTAACATTGGGATAATAATTTGTCTTAGGAATGGTAATTAATTTAGATAACATATTTTGAGCATATATTGCCCTGTCTGAAACATGGTAACCACTAAACATTAAACTTGTCTTTCTTTATTTGTAAAATGAAATGATTTCTTTTTTCAGTGAATTCTTGAAGGGTTAAAAGAGCTGACGTCTTTTAAAACTCCTGGTACATAGTAGATGCTTAACAAGTATTACTGTTCACTGACAACACCATGTGACTATGTGATGAACACAGAGCTGCCATTTCCCAATATTTATAAGAACAACTCTAAAAAATACAAGGACTTCAGAGAGTTATCTAAATTAAGATGGTTTTCATTTGCCAAGGATCTATTCAGCATATTTAATATTCACATAGTATTTAATGGCACCATTAAAACATTTTCTAATAGAAACAAAGCACTCTAATTAAAATATCTTTAGCAGAAAAGGATCTTGAGATGAGAAATATCTTAAGAAGTACTTTTGATGATAATTCCTAAGAATTATGTATCCAAGTCTTACCCTGCAATATGTCCTGCCAAAATAGAAATATAAAGTATCTGATTTATGTTCTGGCCAGTGCCTAATAAGATATACAACAGCAATCAAAAATTAAACAAGGTAAGTTCAGCCTTACAACCATAGGAAAGATGTTATTTTCTAAGCAGGAATTCATTTCTATTCAGAAATATATAGATCCAGGACGCTTAAGTCTCTGTGCTGTGTGCTGAAGACACACACACGCCTTGAGCAAGATCCTTGACTACAAGGATATTAGTGTCTAACTGGGGAGAGGGAATGAATGAAATGCAGGTTATAAGCAAGGTATAATGAAGAGGGATACATGGTAGGGTGAGAGACAACCTAGGGAGTCTAAAAGAAGAATTTAATCAGGGTTATGAAAATGGGTTGAATTTGAACAGGGATAAAGGGAGGAAATGCCAACAGAGACATAGCCTTCCCCTCGGAAATTCTAAAATGATATATTTGAACACAGAAACTCATTTAAATCTGCAAAAAATATCAGTCCTAAGCAAGGCCTCAGTTACAAGCATGCATTAATGTGAACTAAAAAGAGGCACAAAATTGGGGAGATGGATTTTTTAAAAAAGGCTTCTCGACTGAGAGGAAGGATTAGAAAAAGGGATTGGTAGATAAAGTCTGGGCCAGAATTCAGTCCTACTCCCCTGTAGGCCCTATGGACTAGATACCCTTGTGCAAGGACACGACCTGCAGAAAACTTTGTGGAATATGCTAAAAGCAAATCTATCATATCATTTATTTCTTTCTTTTTGTTTTGTTTTTAATTTTAATTTCAAATTCACATACAGTAACATTTACTTTCTAGGGTGCCATTCTTTGCAGTTTAACACTTCTACTGATTTGTGCACTGACCACAGTAATCAGGGAACAGAACATTTCCATCACTCCCCAAAACCGCTTTGGGCTATCACTATATACTTACAGCCTTGCCCACCACTAACCAACAGCAATAGCTGATCTGTTCATCATCATAGGTTTATCTTTTAGAGAATGTCATATAAATGTAATTGTCCATATGTAACCTCTGAGACTATCTTCCTTCACTCAGCATAATGCTTTGAGATTCTTCCAAGCAGTTAGATGGATCACTAATTCATTCCTTTTCCTTGCTGAATAGCACTTTATTATAAGGATGTATAACAGATTGTTTATCTATTCACCTATTGGTGAATGAAACATTTGGACTGTTTACAGACTTTGGCAATTATGAATAGATAAGGTATAAACATTCCTGAATAGATTTTGGGTGAACATAAGTTCTTATTTTTCTGAGGTAAATACACAGAATGGAATTACTAGGTCAACCTCCTACTTTCATGGTAAGTGCATGTTTATTTTTATATTTACCTTTATAAGAAACTGCCAAACTATTTTACCAGAGGGTGTAAAGTTTTGCATTCCCAGAAGCAAAGTACAAGAATTGAACTTGATCCACATCTCTGTCAGCACTTGGTATTGTCAGTATTTTAATTTCACTCATGATAGGTGTATAGTGATATATCATGGTGTTTTTAATTTTCAGGTCCACAGTGGCAAATAATGTTGGACAATTTTTCATTGCCATCACTACATCTTTTTTGCAGTAGTGTCTCCTCAAGTCTTTTGCACATCTTTAAATTGAGTTGTTCTATTTTTAATGTTGAGTTGGAATATATTCCATATACAAGTCCTGGTATCTGGATATGTGATTTATAAATCTTCTCCTGGACTGTAACTTGTATTTTAATCCTGTAACAGAACAAAGCATTTTTTATTGTTGTTTTAATGTTGATGACATTTGATTGATTGTTTGTTCCTTTCAAGGACCAGGCTTCTGATATCACATGTTAAGAACTCTTTTCCTAATCCGAGGTCACAAAGATTTTCTCTTATGTTTTCTTTCAAGGTTTTATAGTTTTACATTTTACATTTAGATCAATAATCTATTTTGTATTAACTTTCGAATAATGTTCCTTCTTTTGCATACTGTCATCCAATTTTTTTAATGCCATATATTGAAAGGATTAGTCTTCCTTCATCGAACAGCCTTCGTACCTTTGTGGAAAATTAACTGGCCATGTTTGTGTGATCTATTTTTGGAATCTCTATTTTCCCTGTTTTGGGCCACTGATCTGTGTATCTCTTCCCAACACCAGTGTCGTCATCACTGAAGCTGCGTTTTACGGTTTTTAAATCGAGTAGTATTTCTCCAAAACTATTTTTCTATTCAAAATTGTTTTGATTATTCAGTTGTTTGCCTTTCATATAAATTTTAGAATCATCTTGTCTATAACTACAAAAAAGTGCTTAAATTTGTGTTGTAATTATAATAAATCTATGTGTCAATTTGAGAAGATGGGTATGTCTCTCCATTTATTTAGATCTTCTTTTATTGCTCTCATCAGCATTTTGCAGATTTTAGCAGATTCTTTACATGCTTGGTTAGATTTATACCTAGATATTTCATTTTGAAGTTGCTATTTTAAATACATATAACTATAAATATTATATCCTATATGTGTATATATGTGTATGTGTATATATGCTCATATATATGTATGTATACTCATACAAATATATGTTTCCACTGATTTTCACTGTTGTTTTTACACTTTTGTTTCATCGATTTATGCTCCTATTTTTACTGTTTCCTTCCTTCTGCTTGATGTGAGTTATTTTATTTTGCTTATCCTTGTTTCTGAATTTCTTTAGGTAGAAACAGATTATTAATTTGAGACTTTTATAATACAGAAGAAAGTGTTTGATTCCATGGATTGATTTTCAAATATTGAGCCAGCCTTTCTTTTCTAAGATAAGCCCCACTTGGTTCTATTCTATTATTCTTATACATTGCTGGGTTCAATTTGCTGTATTTGTGACTATGTTCATGAGAAATGTTTATTATTTTCTTTTTCTTTTGTTTATATACTCCTTAGTTTGATTTTATTATCAAGGTAATTCTAACCTTACACACTGAGTTAGAAAGTATCCTTGTTATTTTATTTTCTGACAGAGATCATGTAGAATTATATTATTTCTTATTTAATTAATCATTAATACTTCTTTAATTTAATTCATTCTTTAATTCAACAATGTAACTTCCTAGTGCTGGAGATTTCATTTTGGCATGGTTTTAAACTATAAATTCCAATTCTTTAATATTTATAAGACTATTCAGGCTATTTTACCTTGGATAAGTTTTGTTTATTTGTCGTTTTCAATGGTCCATTTCGTCTAAATCGCCAAATTTATGTGCATAGAGCTATTTTTATTATTCCCTAATGATTATTTCAATGTTTGTGTGGTCTACAATGATATTTACCCTTTCATTATTACCATTAGTACACTGTTCTTACTTTCTATTTTTCTTCAAACCTGCTAGAAGGTTAAAAGTTTATTCATAATTTGAAAAATCAGTTTTGTTTCCATTGATTCTCAATATTGTTTTTCCATTTTCATTTCATTGATATATGGTCCTATTTTTATTATTTCCTTCTGCTTGATTTGAGGGCGTTGTTTTGCTAGTTCCTCCTTTTCAGTTTCTCTGGGTAAAAATTTAGATTATTGATTTGAAAACTTTTTCTTTTATAATAACATTTAATCCTATGCATTTCCCTCTAAGCACGGCTTTTTCTGCATCTCCCAAAGTAAATATTGTCATTTCATGTTTGTTCAGTTCAGAATACTTTCTAACTTCCCTTGAAATTTCCTCTTCCTGTAAATATTTTATAATTAAGTTATTTTCCAAATATTTAGAGAATATTTTACCATTTTCTTTTTGTAATTAATTTTTAGTCTAGCTCCACTATGCTCAGAAATATGTTATGTATGATTTCAATTTCTTTAAATTTGTCAAGGTTTGTTTTATGAGCTAGAAAATATTCTCTCTTGGAAAAATGTCCTTGTCATCTGAAAAGCATGTGTATTTTGCTATTGTTGGGTGAAGCAGTGTTGTTGTTCAATTTTTCTATATTCTTGTTGATTTTCTGTGTACTGGTTCTGTCAATTACTGAGAGGAACACTGACATCTCCAAATATAATTATGCACTTTTTCCTTTTAGTTCTGTCAGTTTTTGCTTCATGAATTTGAAAAATCTATTATTGAGTGGTCAAACATTTAAGACTATTGTATCATCTTCATTAACTGACTGTTTTATCATGTAATTCTTGGTAGTTTTCTTTGTTCTGAAATCTACATCATCTGATATAAAGACAGCCATGTGAGCATATTTTATATTTTATTAGTTTTTCTGTGGCATATATTTTGCATCCTTTAACTCTGAACCTACTTGTTACAGTTGAATTGAGTTTCTTGCAGACAACAAAGAGTAGGTCTTTTTTAAAATCCATTATATTGATCTCTCTTTCAATCGGTAAGTTGAAACTATTTATATTTATTGTAATTATAGACATGGTAAAATTTAGGTCTAACATTTTGTTATTTGTGCTTTATTGATACTGTATGTACCCTGTTCTCCTTTCCTTTGTTCCCTTTCCTGTCTTTTATTCGCTCATTTGAAGATTTTTTAGTATTCCATTTTCATTTACTTATTGTGTTTTTAGTTTCATGTTTCTGAATATTTTCTTTTTTCTGAAACAGAGTCTCACTCCGTTGCCTAGGCCAGAGTGCAATGGCGCCATCATAGCTCACTGCAACCTCAAACTCCTGGGCTCAATTAATCCTCCTGCCTCAGCTTCCCAAGTAGCAGGGACTACCTGTGTGTATCACCACATGCAACTGATTTTATTTTTCTTGTAGAGATGGTGTCTTGCTAAGTTGTGCAGGCTGGTTTTGAAATCCTGGACTCAAGTGATCCTCCTGCCTTGGCCTCCCAAAGTGCTAGGATTATAGGGATGAGCCACCATGCCTAGCCTGAATACTTTTTTAGTGGATTTTTCCTATAGGTTTTATATTAGACATATTCAACTTTCAAAGTCTACTTATAATCGATATTTTACCACTTCAAATGGAATGTGGAAAGCTTAACACTATGTTGGTCTTTTACCCTGACCTATGTATGTTTTTGTCTTATATATTAAGTAGATATACATCAGAAACACTGCTAAGACAATATTGTAATTTTGGCTTTCAAATATCAAGCTATGTAAAATACTCCAGAAAAAAAGTCTATTATATGTACCCAGATATTTACCTTTTCTCTTGCTCTTTCTGCATCCTTAATGTTCCAAGTTTCCTTTAAGTATAATTTACCTTCTGTCAGAACTACTTTGGTCTTGGCAATTCTTTTAAAGCATCAATGTTGGCTATTAATTATCTTAGTTTTCCTTCATCTTATAATGTCCTTATTTTACCTTTATTTCTGACAGATATATTTTGAAAAAATGTAGAATTTTACATTGGCAATCCTTTCTTTTAGCACTTTAAAAATGGTGTGCCATCTCCTTTTGAATTTCATGGTGTGTCATGTGAAATTAGAAACACTATTCCTATATATATAACAGATTGTTTTTCTGTGTTATTTTTAGTTTGTCTTTAGCTTTTAACGGCTTGATTATGATATCTATAGCTGTGCATTTCTTCATGTATTTCTTGTTTGGAGTTTTCCAAGCTGCTTGAATCTGATGGTTTAATTTTTTTGCCAAACTTGAGAAATCTTTGGGTCATATTCTTATTTCTTTTCTTCTTCTGGGACCTGTGATGACTATTTGTCTGGTCCCCGAGGTTCTGTTGATATTGTTTTCCCAATCTTTTTTCTCTCCATTGTTCAAACTAGATTGCTTCTTCTGATCTGTCCTAAAGTTAAGTGACTTTTCTCTGTCATCTCCATGCTGCAATTCAGCTTAGCTAGAGAGATTTTTATTTTGGTTATTCTTTTCTTAATTCTAAAATTTCCATTTTTTTCTGTTAATTTGCTGAGACTATCCTTCCATTTATTTCAAGAATGTTTGCATTTACTTGTTGGAGCATTTTTATAATAAATGCTTTAGTCTTTGTCAGATAATTCCAAAAATCTGTTCCAGTTTTTAATAAAATTTTTACAAAAGTTGGCATCTGTTGTGTGTCTTTTACCAAGCAAATTGAGATTTTCACATATCTTTATATGTAAGGATTTTAAGTTGTGTTCAGGACATTTTAAATACTACATTATGAGATACTGAAGTCTTATGAAAAATGTTGAATTTTTTTGACATAAAATTAACCTAATTGATTTCAGACTGTAAGTTCCAAACTCCCAAGGCTTCTGTGTGTTTGGGCTGTCAATACAATTGACAAATTGTATTGTTAATTTTCATGATCAACTTTCAAAGCCTTTGCATTGCTATTGAAATAGCTCAGTTCTCAAAGAAATTTTAGGGTCATATCCACACATGCAAAGCTTAGAGTTGAGTGAAAGAGTTGACAAACAACTTTATGATGTCACTTTCCCAAGTTCTTCTCTTTCCATGATTTTCCTGATACCTGCCACTTCCCTGCTGTTCTCATTTCAGTCCTGATTTCAGACAGTATGAAGGTTAGTTACTCCCCTCTGCTGTGTACTTCTTATGATTATGTATATTTTCAGGTCCAAGTAGAAGGAGTCAGAAACAAACAGCAAGGATGTTCAGCCTACCTACTTGGGATCAAAGCTTTTCAGATCAGAGAGGAAGATTTATTCAGATTTTTATGGCTTCTTTTTCTTCCACTGTTGTTGCCCCCACTGCCAGTATTATAGGATTATAGAAAATGGGAGATGGGGCAGAAGAGACTGTAGACAATTTATAAAATGGTGGGGTTTCCCTTACTTCACCTGAGCATCAGGGGCTCTTCCTGGTCCTTAATTGAGAACTGAAGGGATCCTCCTAGAGCTTTCTCTCTACACACCTTAATGACTACTTCCAAGTTTGGGTATTGAGACTAGGATGGCGAATACGAAAAGAGATAAAAACTATAAACTCACTTCTGCTTTGGTGGTACTTCAAATTCTTATCTTCTTCCCAATCAGCCTGTTACTTTTACTTTTAAATATCCTCAAATAGCTGTTCCATTCTCCCAAGTTTTATAGCTACATTCAATGGGGAATAAGGGTGGAGTGTGTTTACTCTAGTTTACCTGAAACTAGATGGAGATAGTTACTTCTCTGCAGAAAAAAAAAAAAAAAAAAATCCAGCATTTTGTAATTTAAATATAATTGCCTATGGAATTCTGTTTTTTTCTATAATGCAAATGAAACAACTAAATAATCTCAACGTTCTCTAGAGTTATTTCCATTTTTCAACTATATAGGGGCCGGGATTGGGAAGAATACAGCAAATGCAAAGAGAAAACTTTGGCAGATAAAGGTATTAAAGACTCAGAGCATAGAATTATTTGAAAAATCATTTTCTTCTGTTTTTGTTTACAGAATTTGTACATTCTTTTGCCATGCAATAATTAATACTCTATATATCATAAAAGAATTAACCAACTATACATTTGCTTTAAAATAATATAGATTATATTAACATTACCATACTAATAATTAAACAAAAAGGAAAAAAACTGACTTTAAATTGTCAATTTTCTCCAATACCCTTGCTTGAAAAAAATAATGACGTAGAAAAATTTGTACTGAGATCAATATAGGGTCTTATGATCAAACCCATATCATTAAAATTTGATGATACACCTTCTTGTTCCTTCATATCCAGATTTGAAAGAAAAGTAATAAGGCTTCTCAATCAATATTTAAGAGATGCGTATAAGTACATTTATGCTTGGAAGCCATGACGATATAATTATGAAGAAAAAAATTGGCTTCTAGTTACCTCAATGAGAATAATAAAAAGATGGGAAAATGTTCAAGATTTAAAAGAATGTGTAATCACTACCCTATTTCTAGCACCTACAACAATCCTGGGCACAGAATAGGTGCTTCAAAATATTGGAGAACATTGAATAGATGAAAAAGCAACAGAGAGAGGCAGACAAAGAAGTGAAAAGAAAATCATCTGAAATTAAAGAACCCATGAAAATTGAGGAAAAAGGACAAATAGAGTATCATAGTTCATATTATCTCCTAAGGATGTTTCCAGGCCTTTTGGATATGAGAATTTAGTACATGGTGAGAGATATAACCCTTTATGTATCTGATATATCTGGGACACAAACCATTATAATGCACCAGTAGCCAATGCCTGGTGGCCATCTGAATTGAAGAAACACAAGATTGAGAGAAATGGTATAGAATCAGCTTTCAATGCATGTAGCAAATGCTCATAGGTTTATTTCTAGTAAGTCTAATTATTATTATTGGGAGATTAAATAATATCTAACTTACAGCAATAACCGCGATGGTAATTTATTAATTTAAAATTCTGATTAATATGCAAAAATATCTCAAACATGCTCATCAATAATAGAGTGACCATATGGCTGCTTTGCCTGGGGCATCCCAATTTGTGTTTTTGTCCAAGCATAATTATTAGTTATGCCTCTTTTAACTTTTAAAAGTGTCTTGGTATGAATTATAAATGATAGGATCACTGTAGATAAGCTGTAAATGGACCTCACAGTCCTTTTTATTCAAAGCTAGAGTCATGCCCAGGCCCAGTCTGAATCCTTCAGGTTTTCTTATCTTCTTTGCTGTAGGCCCAGATACTTGCTGCCTTTCCTCTATTCTGAGCTGATGCCACTCAATTTACCTCCTTCAAGAACCAGTTTTCCCACCATTTTCCCTTCCGTACTACAGAATAAGTGCCCTTTTGTTCATCGCTGATGAGACAAGGGAAAATAAATATTAAATGCGGAGAAACTGCAAAGATTATTATTGTATTAAGTCCTTTCAAAATCCTCTTAAAAACTTTTCACCATACTACTGTCCCATCACATATGATAAATGAAAATCTTCTTGAATTTCTCCCTTTAACTTTTACTCATTTAAAGAAACCATTTTCTTCCTTCTGGCTCTATCTTCACAGAGGACCGTGTATATACTTTCATCCAAGGTGGACTCATTTTCTTCCAATCTATAAGCCCCTGATGAATATGGAGTATGCATCCTTTAGTCTGAATTATTTAATAGGTTTCTATTGCTGCGTAAGGAATTACCCCAAATGTAGCAGCTTAAAGTAATGGCCATTTGTTATCCCATGTTTCTAAAGGTCAGATGTCTCGGTAAACTTGACTGGGTGCTCTGCTTAGGGTCTCGCAGGGTCAAAATCAAGGCATCATTCAGGCTGGGCTCTTACCTAAAGGCTTTAGGGAAGTATCAGCTTCTAAACTCACTCAGGTTGTTGGCTCAATTCAGTTCTTTGCCTCTGCTTTAAAGTGCTCGCATGGGTAGATTTCCATATCTCCAGGTTAACTGAGAGATTTTAATTACATCTGCAAAAATCCCTCCACAGCTCTGTCTAGATTAGTGTTTGCTTGAATAACTGGGGGTCAGGAATCTTAGAAGTGCCATCTTTTGAATTCTGTCTGCTACATCGAATATATTCCCTTATGATTTCTGACGACATCCACATCAAATATTGAACAGCACTATGTAACAACATATCTCACAAATACGATGACCTCTGGGTATTTCAAACCTGACTGTACTTTATATAAAGTCATACCATTGTAGGTTGACATAGGCTTCTAATATGTCTGATAATCTCTTTTGCTAAAATACATGTCCCACTAGACTGAGTGGGCAAGAGCCCCAGTGCCTACATTGAATCTATCACAGAGCTTGACGATGGACTTTGAAAATGGTAAATTCCCAATAAATGTATTCAAACTCCCTTGAATACTTAATTACACTACTAATCCACTTAGAAAATTAAGATTTATATAGAAAAAAGTTAACCTTATTCTTTGCCTAGTCCAAAGGCTTACAAATTTCAAAATATTGCACATTAAACTAATATTGTTTTCACTACGAACAATATAATTCTATCAAAAAATACTAATTACAAAGATGACTTCAGTAATTGCTTTAGGTATTTTAAGTCTATGAAATTCTCTGTGCTTGAGGTGCCACGATGCAAGAGAAAATGCCACATTGCTGTTCAAGGGAAAATTAAGCTACTTAAGAAATTGGCTTAACCTCTTCTTCTCACCCAAAGAAAGTGATTAATTCTGCTGAAATGTGGTTTGGAGAATGTATTGGTGTTGGAAAGGGAAGTGTCTGTTGTATGGTGTTGACATAAAAGGGCTATTTAAATATGTTTTAATGTCTGGGTATGTTTCTTTTTGGCAGTTGCTTCCTGGATGGTCTGTATGCCTATTTGACAATTTGCAAGTACATAAAATTACAATATTCAGAAGTATGGATAAGAATAAACTGTATCATTTCAACCTACTCAAAGACAGGGAAAAAAATGTTAGTAACACTGAAGCATCTAAGTTTTGCTGATGGAATGCAGGCAGGGTCAGAGCACCACACAGGTGGAAACCTGGTGGTAAAGAACACACAGCTTCTCTCATCAACAAGTATTGGAAAAATCTTCACAGCTTGAAACTCATGTTGATCAGCATGTATCTTTGCCAGCTCTAAGTATTTACCCATTTTCTATACACTAAAGTCCCTAAAAAGTCTCATGAAACACATACACACACACACACACACACACACACACACACACACACACACGAGTAACGAATGACTATATCCACTGATTATCAATCATTCCTAAATTATGGCAGAATTTCTCAAAGAAGGTTAAGGCAGAGCCCTGGGCTTCCATAAGACCTTGTGGGTCCTCTAAGACCGTTTCAGGATGTATACACAAGGTCAAAAGTGTATCGACATGTGTATGACGGTGCTAAAACAATGGTAGTTAAAACTGATTAACAAATAAAGGCAATGACATCAAACTTCAGTGTCATTTATTTTATTTTTCACCACCACTCACTCCAAGAGGGAAAAATGCCAATTTCACTTAAAAATGTCCTAAATAAAGCAACAAATTTATTCATTTTATTAAATGACTACTTAATATTCATTCATTCATTCAATACTTAACGAATATTAAATAAATATTAAATGAATCTGAACACTTGAGTATATGCGGTTTTCATATTTTGTGTAACAAAAGGAAGTATGAATAAAGCGTTTCTGCTACAGACTAAACTACGATGTGCCTCTGCGGAAAGTATTGTGAAGCTGTTTGAGTTATAAGCTGAACTAGCTGTGTTTCTCAAGAAGCACCATTTTTACTTGAAAGAATGTCTGAAAGATAAGCATTGTTTATTCAGACGTCAAAATCTGTGGCTGACACTTGTCCCAAAATGAACAAAGTGAACTTGTCACTTCACAGAAATCACCTGATAGTAATTTTTTTGTCAATGATAAAATCCAAGCATTTAAGTGAAAATTAGAATACTGGAAAACTTTTTTATCTGTCACCCAGAGCTTGACAGTTTCCCAACACTTAAAGTTGTTTCTGATAATACTGATGGTGATATTAACAAATATGATTTCTATATATATTGTATGGTAAAATGTATCAACATTCAGAAGATCTGCCTACCTCAGTGAACTAGTATTTTCAAATTGACCAATGATTGATGCTAAAAAGCCATGCACGGTTGAAACATTCATTTAACGTGTAAGATATGCCAACAGATATCAATGTAATAGAGTATGAAAGTTTGTGATACGCTTTCAGACTCCACACTGTCACATTCCGCAAACTGTGAGATACTACCCCTGGGGTTTTACTGGACTTTCAAATATTCACAATAATCTGAAAATATTTCGCTATTTTCCAACTATATATTTCTGTAAGGCTAGATTTCCCTCTCACAGGTCAACCAAAATAACATGTAGAAACATCTTACATGTAGAAGCAGATATGAGATTCCAGCTCTCTTCTACAAGCTGGGTATAAATAGATTTATAAAAATATAAAACAAAGCCATGTCCCCTATTTTTATTGTTTTGGATAACAGTTAATTTTTGTAAAAATTATTAAAGCATGTTCTTTATGCTAATATTTGATGGGTTTATCATTGTCAATTTTAAATAAATTAAAATATTTTTAGAATTTTTCCATCTCAATTTCTAATATGGAAACAATTGATAAATATAGCCTTCATAAAAATATCTTTCAGATGAATACCCAGTAATTCTCAAAAGTGTAAAGGGGGGTTAAGACCAAAAGATTTAAGAGTCACTGGCTTACAGCATATAGACAATTTAAACATCTACAGAATAGTTTCTAAAATTATTTATTTTTATTTTTTTCTTTTATAATATCTTTGGTTTACTTAGAACTAAAATTATCTTTTTAAAAACTTGTGGTGTCATCATGACTATAACACCAATTCTCAGTGTCACAACATGTGCGAATGCTGAAAAATTGGTTTGTGTGACTAAGTGTAGCTGTAACATGTGTAAACATACAATAATGCTTTAAAAGTTTTCCTTGGAATTCCATTTCCAGAAGTGAGAAAATTCTGGTTGCAAGTCACTTGTACATGTAAATGCTGGAGTAAAAATACCAAAAAAAAATTAAAATATTCTTAAATGCATAGCTTCATTCACAAGAGAAATTGTTCCATGGGCCTAAAGAAAGAAGGGAAATGCAGAATTCTGAGCTAGCATTATGTGCTGGTTGCCTGTGGGCATTTGCCAAACTCAGGCCCAAATGTTCAGCTGTAGCTATCACACTAGGACAAAGATAGTTCTTATTCAAGGTGAGGCCTTGAAACTGAAAAGTTCTACATAAAGTGAGGGGAAGAAAATACCATCTTCCCCATCCCCCAAGACAAATAGCCAAACCCAGTAAAATGAAAGGCTAAAAAAACAACCTTCTCCCTGGAAAGAAAACATGCCATGAAAACTTGTCTACTTTGACCTAGACTCTTTCTATTTGGTTTTGTTTTGGGTTCTTTTTTTTTTTTTTTTTTTTTAGGACAGATGACATTAAAAGGATTTCAGATTGATAGCTGAATTCTCAAGAACGATGCCAGAGGACAGATCAACTAGATCTTTAATGTGCTGGGAAACAAACAAATATGTATTCTGAATACTGGGATTCTCACTTAAATCCAGAATTCTCACTTAAAATATCTTTCAAGACTTAAGGTGAAATTAAGATATTTTCAGACTAACAAAAACTTAAGGGTTTGCTAAAAATAGACCTTTACTAAAGGAAATGCTAATAAATATTGCTTCAATTAGCAGGAAAGGAAGATCAGAAGAGAGAACTGGGTTGTAAGAAAGAAGACATAATAAAAACTAATAAAATAATAAACATCTGAATAAATTTAATTGAGTATTAACTGTAGAAAACCATAGTAACATCTTGTGGGTTTTAAAAATTAAATAGAAATTTTAAAAATAGGAATAGCCTACACAACTGCAGGGTATACCGAGTATTCTAAAGACCTTATATTCCTCAGAGAAGAAAAAAGATTAACTTTGGACTTGGATAAGTTATGTAGACATGTTTAAATTTCTAGGGCAAACATGTCTTTAGTGCACATAGGATTCTCTTAGGTATATGCTTAAGAATGTAATTAATGGTCACAGGTTATACAAATGACAGTTTTAGTAGATTCTGCCAAAAGTTTTCCAAAGTAGTTATACCAATTTATATTTCTTCCTGAAGTGGATAAATATTTCCATAGATTCACATACTTCTCATCACCTGGTAACGTCAGATTTTAATTGTATAAATCTTACTGGCACAAATCTTCTCGTGATCGGAATGTTCATTTCTCCTATTACTAATGAAGTTGAGTATCTTTCTATTTTTTTTTTTTAATGTAAGATGTATTCTCTTCTAAAAACGGCCTTTAGGGTCTTTTGCCCTATTTGGCATGTCTATTTCCTTGTTTATTTCTTACTTGCTAACTTATAGAAGCTTTTTTCTCTATCAATATGATGTCCTTTGATATGCAAAAATTTTAAATATTAATATAGTAGAATTGATCAAGTACTTCCTTTATGATTAGCATTTTTGTGTCTTCTTTAACAAATCTGTCTGCCTCAAAAATGGAAAATTGTTTTTCATATTTTCTTCTGTTTTTACAAATTTAAACCATATAAGATCAACTTCAGCTTTTTCCTATATGAATAATCATTTTAATACCATTTATTGAACAGTGTTTTACCCAATGATGTGCATTATACATCAATTTCCAAACACATGCAACTGCATTTTCATATTTACTACATACTGTATCTTGATATCCAAAAGACCAGACCCCACCTCTGTATTCTTCCTTCACCAGTGTCTGGGCAATTCTAAGGCCTATTACTCCTCCACACAACATTTACAATCAGCCTGACAAGTTCCTTCAAAACTCCAGTTAGAGATTTTATGGGCGGCCTTCTACCAACAGAGCAATCTCAGGGAAGTGGACATTGGTATCCCCATGAGTAGGGTTTACCTTTTCATTGACTTACATCTTCTTTATTGAATCACAATATAGTCTACAATATTCTCCATATGTCTTGAATATTTGTCATTAGACATATTTCAATGCACTTTATTCTTTCCATATATTAAATAGAATTTTAATTAAATTTTTCACTGCCTATCACTGGTATATAAAAACCAATTGGTTGTTGTGTATTGATTTGTCATCTAACCACCTGCCTTCACTCTCCTATTCTCCTAATTTAATTCCATAATGTCTGAGTTTTTCTTTATGTAGACAATCTTATTATCTACTTTACTGCAAGGCCTAAAATTTCCAGTACATTGTCGAATAGAAGTAGTGATAGCAGAATCTTACCTTGCTTCTGATTTTGAAAGGAATGCTTTTTAATGGTTCACTCTTTAAAAAATGATATTTATGGATCTTTTTGTAAATAATTTCTACTAGTTAGTAAAGTTCCTACTTTTCTAAGAGTTTTTTTTTTATCATGAATGTGTTTTTAATTTTATGAAAGGCATTTTCTTTATCAAAACTAGGTGATCATATGGTTTCTATCTTTAATTGGAATATATAGTTAAATTTTAAGATGTTCTAATGTTAAACTACCCTTGCATTTCTGGAATAAATGTGGAATAAAATAATCCCTAATTGGTTATTTAAAAAACAAATTGTGGGATACTATCTGCTAATATTTGGTTTTGATTTTTTTTTCATTTCTTTCCTAAGAAAGAATGGTTTATCATTTTTTTCTTACACTGTCCTCTCAGGCTTTGGAAAGAAACATATATGGTTTTAATTTTCCTTTTTTCTATTCTCTAAAATAGTTTGTGTAATAATATTGGAATGATCCATTCTTTAGAATTTTAGTAGAAATTAACTTTAAAATCATCAGATCCTGGTATTTTCTTGGGATGGTTTTAATAAATTGCTTCAATTTATTTAATTGTGAAGGGATGATATAGACTTTATGGGGGGTTTAGTCTTTCAGCTAGTGATGATCAACTATAATTAATCACGTTTTTAGCACAGCCTGAGTTTGTTAGTTTACATTTATTTATATATCATGGTACTAATTCTATATTTTTTATCTAATCTCAAGCTCTTCGCCAGTTTTCAAAATTAACCACAGAGCCAGAATTGTCATCCCACAGTCTAAAGATTCAAGAGCATCAGGTTCTTTATTTCTTCTCTATAAATGATGGGAGGGTTACTTATTAGAAAGTGCAATGGTTTTCCGTGGCTGCTGTAAAAATTATCACAAATTTAGTGGTTTAAAGCATCCAAATTTATTCTCTTGCAGTTCTCCAGGTTAGAAGTTTGACGTAAACTTCACTGGGTAAAATCAAGGTGTTGGCAGGGCTCTCAATTTTCACTGCTGGAGGCTCTAGGGAAGATTTTAATTTCCTTGCTTTTTCCATATTCTAGAGACTACTCATATTTCTTCACTAGTGGCCCCCTCCTCCTTCTTTAAACCAGCCATGGTGAATTGAATCCTTCTCACATTGCATCTCTCTGTGCCTTTCTTCAGTAATCCCATCTCCCTTTAACTCCGAACTTTTCTGCCTCCCTCTTCTGCTTTTAAGAACTCTTGGCAAAAAGTGAGACTCTGTCTCAAAAAAAAAAAAAAAAAAGAACTCTTGTGATAACATCAGGCATACCAGGATAGTCCAGAATAATCTTCCCATGATGAGGCCAGTTAATTGGCAACCCTAATTCTATCTACAACCTTAATTCCTCTTTGTTTTCTAACCTAACATCTTCACATGTTCCAGGGATTAGGCCAAGTACATTTTGGGGGACCATTATTCTGCCTACCATGGAAAGTGAGGCAACTTCACTAGCAATATCAGCAAATACATAGTTGTCACTTGCATAATGAATTACACTTTATTTCTTCTGAAATTTAAGTATACCACCATAGTTCACGCAATTTAAAAAACCTTTGAATTAAACTATGACAGAATTCTATTAAGCCGTTAATTGCAAAATGAATCCAAATTTCAGAGATCTTAAAAGGTGAACAAACATATTTTAAAATTGATATCTTATGGATTAAAACATTTAATAATGTTGTTTTCTTCCAATGTTATATATCTATCTACCAACCTACAAAATCATCTACCTAACTAAATAAACAGGAAGAAGCGTGTGATTGAGGGAGTGGTAAAACGATTTTTACTTTTTACCTTTTAACTAGCTTTTCAAATATAAGCTTAATAAATAACTACAATTTATCAAATGAAGTGCTTATTTATAATATTCCGTAACATTTATCTAGCTCAGCTCATTTAAAATGCACAAACCTTTTGACTTAGCAAATGAACAAAATATCTTGTTTTAAAGTTAAAATATTAGTAAATAAAAGTTATTTCCAAGTTTATATTTGCCATTTCCAATTTTATTCTATAACTTCATTCAAAGATGATTTCTCACATTCAGTTTTCCAGTTCTATTTTTATCTGCTATAAATGCATCATGTTATGAAGGAAAGCCAACTCTGTGTGTAGTCAGAAGCACTCCCACTTGCTAACCGTGGTACCGGGCAAATTTGTGACCTTTGTGCAGGGAACGAGAGGGAATGACAGCAACCGGTGCGTACTGAGTGCCAATTAACAACCAGGGGCTTTGCAGTAGTCACTGTTTTACAGCATTCCTTGGGATAGACAATAATGCCTCTATCTTAAAGGCGAGGAGTCCAAGCTTTTGAGGTGTTAAATGATGTGCCCACATTCACATGGGTAATAAACGACAGGGCCCTGATTTAAATCTAGATGTCTGAGTTCAAAATTCATGATCCATTCATTCTATTTCAGAGTTTTCATTCTCTGTAAAATAATAATGATAATAAAACAAAAGAGTTCAGATTATGAGAGAAATAAATGAGATAATGTCCATGAAAGTACTGTTTGGCTTATAATGCAAAGCATAAATCTTTTAAATGCATTGCTCTTAAAATACAGGCATCCATCTCCACTTATAACTCACATGAGTAATATACGTTCAAAGCCTGTCAGTGCTGTACTACACCTAGGAGAGTAGGGAAAATTGCCTTAAAGTTATCATTTGACCTCATTTATAAAAACTAATAATTACTAAATTCACTTCTTGCCTTTCTCTTTCCTCTGTCAGTTTTTTTGTTACAGTATTCCAAGTGAAATGGTCTGACTTCACACCAGTTATAGATAAAAGGAAAAAAGGTACACACTAATTTAAGAAAAGCATCTGACAAAAAAAACAAGCCTTCATATTATATGGGGAGATTGTAAATGTGTATAAATAAACATATTATTGATTAATCTGAACACTAAATCCCTTTTGCTTTGTTATATTAGAGATTAATAGTTATTAAGATGACTGAAAGCCAAATATACGTTTAATTTTTTTAGCAAGTCACAGAGCAGTCTCCTTGCACTTTCTTTTAATAACAGTAGAGAAGTTATTAATGTTGCCTCATATTATTCTTTTTTTTAATAAATGAATAGATGAGCATCAGGGAAGATTTGTATGCCTTAGGCTACAAGTAACATAAATGCCTCAAACTGAATTAAATAATAAGAACATTCTGGCTCACACATCCAGAAACCCAAATGTCACTCTGGGTCCCAGGGTTGGAGTCATCCAGGAGGAAGGCACCTTCCCCTTCTGCAGTTTACGAGTCAGATTCACCCCAAGGCTGGTTTCCTTTGTGATTACAGCTCTCAGGGTTGCATTCTTCCTTACTTACATCCAGTGAGGACATGTATGAATTAATTCTAACCATCGAAAATGCTCCTTTTCTCAGCTTGATGAGGCAAACATAGGAAACAGATCATCTACTCCAACCAGGGCAATGCCATGTACTGACAGGCTTAGGCCTGGGGTTCAGGCCTAAACTCATCAATGGCTGTCCCCGGAGGGCTGTCCTTCCCTACCACGGCATTGCAGCTATGCAGTGGTAGATGCATGGATGAGGGGTGGCAATCACAGCGTCTATTTCTCACAAATGTCTTTGTAAATCTTATAAATCTCTCGATATTAATAGGGAATTGGTTCTGGGACTCCTTGTGGATACCAAAAATCCTTGATGTTCAAGTCCTTTATATACAATGGTGTGATATTTGCATATAATCTATGCACATTCCCCTATGTACTTTAAATTATCTCTAGGTAACTTATAATACCTAGCATTTATACCCTGTGTTTACAATGTAAATACTATGTAAATAGCTGTTATACTGTATTCTTTTTTAATTTGTATTATTTGTTATTGTTGTATTGTTATTTTTGTTTTTAATTTTTAATTTTTAAATTTGTTTAGTGGAGACTATAGGTGTACACCACCACGCCCAGTTAGTTTCTTCAATTTACGTAGAGACAAGGTCTCGTTGTGTTGTCCAGGCTAGTCTCAAACTCTTGGGCTCCAGTGATCCTCCCACCTCAGCCTCCAGAGAAGCTGGTATTTTTAATATTTTCCATCCTCAGGTGGTTGAATTCAGGGACATGGAACTCATGGATATGGAAGGTCAACTATATATGATTCTGGACAGAGGCATGCCTGGTGTGACAAGAAGGGTTTTGTAGAATGTGGGAGAAAGAGATCACTCTGACTTGGCTGTTATCTGTCTTGAAGAAATATTTCCGATTTTTACTCTGCTCAAGACTACATAGGAAAAAGACCTTTGTCTATATTTGGGCTGGGAAAAAGAACTGTCATAAGATACAGAGGGTAGAACTAGGCTTTAGTGATACCAAGCAGAGGTGACCACAACAACCTAAGGATTCAGAAATACAAAGAGATTCAGGAGGGCATGGGACTTTCCAAACCCTATGCTGTAATATTTAAAACTGACCTTTATGAATATCTAATGGACAGGACAATAGAGCTGAGAACTGATTATGCCACTTTCCTGCCAAACGTTACATACTGTGATTGTCAGAACACACTGTGGTACTTACTTATTCAAATGTGCTTTAAATTAGAAAATAAGTTTTATGGATAATATATATCACACATATATATGCTACTTTCAGTCTGCAGATTTAGCAAGATGTGACAGAAAGTCATAATCAAAAGAGAAACTGGTTCTCCTCACCTTGGTGTCTGCGTACGTGGCATAGAGAGGCAGTTCATGTCGGCAGGAAGGGGAGACCCTGCCTGAGCTGCTGACTCTCTCATGTGCTGGAACAAGGAAGGACATTGATCTGTCCCCATTAAAGAAGGCTTTTGGGGAGAACATAGCTGCCTGAGCAGAAGAAAAGGTAATTATTTAGAAACAAGCTTTACTGGTAATCAAGAGCTTCCATGGCTAGGGAGATGAAAACTAGACATCAAGTTTTAATTTCTGGAGATTCACGCAGAAGAAGAAAAGAAAACTGGAGGAAGCAGGTGAGAGAGTTAGCGCTGGGAAGACCATCCCCACAGCACTTCAGCTTGTCCTCTGTATCCAGGTCTTTCCATGCTGACGGTCCCTTCCGAACCAAATGTTCCCTGGATTCCATCATCATCCGTTTTATACTATTATAACTCTTTCCACTTATTATCTTAAGATTTTAAACATATGAAGAGGTTGATGAAAACTTAACTTAATGGAAATAGTTGGAATTATTTTTAAATGCCCCTAACCTTATATTGTGATACTATCTGTTTTACTTACTGTTCACCTTACAAAGAACAAATGACACCCCCAAAACGGTTATGTTAAACTTATCTCCCTACAGAAATGAACCCCACATGATATGCTAAAATCAGATAACGACTTAAATATGCCTTACCAACACCTGTTTACATACACCCACACGACTTAATATTAAATATGTACATATATATACATAAAATATTTGGTTATATTTGGATAGGTAAATTTATATTTATATAGATGACTTTTTTAAGATATATAAGCATGTATGTGACATTCTCTCAAAATTAGAAGAACTGCGGGTTCATGGATTTGATTGGCTGTATGGTTACATTTTAGGGATTTTAGACACGCAATACAAAATGTGGAAAATTTGCTGCTTTACATGCAAAAAATCCTCACAAGTTGGGCAAAACTATTTTGACAGAATCTGAGAAGAACTTCAAGCACGTATAACTCAAAAACAAATCAGGTATAGTACAAAATAGTGAATAATAATATCGTTAAAAAATTTTGTCTTGGGTTACCAATAATACTAAAATTTTTTTGAACTCATGTCTCTCAGAAACAACAAAACAACTGATGACAGCCTTAATGCATCACTTCAAAATTATCCCCACTGCATAGTTTATACATGTTTTTAAGCTATTTCATTCATATCTGAAGTATTGACAAATAATTAAACATGTAGGTAGAAAACATGTATCCCTGATATTTAAAAAACATTCCGTAAAAACCAGTGTAACAATTTCCTATATCTAAACAAGCAATGTGTTCAAGCCTCCGGAAGTCCCCAAAGTGTAAAAATTTTTACATACACTTACCAACGGTATCACATGGTTCATCTTTGTGTACACAGAAATCTTTCCTTGAAAGAAAAATAGAAAATCAAACTAAAGATAAATTTTTTTGCACAACTAATAGATATCATGTGACTCATTTTAATAGTTATATGATAAACTGAATCACACTTTTGTATCCAAAAATCTAATAAAACTAAGAATAAAATTAACTAATTTTTAATTCTAAGAAAATGGAAGATTAAATGTTATGCTATATTTATATATGATATAATCCTTAGATACTGCTGTCCCATTTCATAGATAATATTTCAAAAATAAAATCCCATCTTGTTCTGAATTTTATAGGATTTCATTGTTTTATTCCAAAAAATAGTATCTAGTGTTGGGATAAAAATTTCCATTTGAAAAAATATTGGAAGATCTCTACTTCATGTAACGCAGAAATAATTTCCAGATTGAAGATGTAAACTTAAGAAATACAATTTAAAGTAACATAAATATTTATATAAACATAATTGTATAAATTATATAAAATAATGTAACATTTTATATCATAAGATTGACAAAAATTTTAAACTGATAATCATTTTAATAAGGATATGAGGAAGTTAGAATTATTACATAACCGGGATCTAACCAGGAATAACATTCTGTAATTTTTGCTTTCTATTTGACCACCAAATCTTAGTGAGCATTCCCTAAGAATACTTCCTTCTTGTTACCAATTACTAGGATTCCACAGAACATAATTTAAGAGAACTTAATAACTAAGAGTTATGAGATGTGTAGGCAGACTATAAGAAAGCAAAATTTTTATCTATTTCCTACGAGCTACATGACCTTAGGCAACTTATTTCCTGTGCCTCAGTCACTGCATCTAAAAAGTAGAGGTAATCACAATGTCTACAACATAGGGTAAATGATTTAACACGTATAAAACATTAAAAACATAGGTTCATTGTGAAGGTCAAATGAATTAACACTTATAAGGCATTTAAAACAATGACAGGCACAAAGTAAGCTATCAAAAGTTAGCTGTGATGTTTTGTTGGTTTTTTTGTTGCTGTTATTGTTGCTGCTAATATGGTGTCACAATATAAGCAATTTTCCATTGATAGGCCTTTAGGTTCCATAGAACTTTTACTATTACAAATGATACTGAAATTGGTTTTTTTGTGTGTGTGAATGAGAAATGAAAAAGTATCTTTAAAAAAAAAAAAATTCTTCTCTCAGTTATAGGATCTGGATGCCATACCTAAATGAAAAATATAACTTTAAAAAGTAAGCACATACTTCTGCTGATTCACCAATGAGATCTACATTGATAATTGTATTATAATATTAGTTTTCAGTTCACATCTTGGCTGGCTCATCAGCAGCATTTGTGATTTAGCACCTATACATATGTTTGTAAATGTTCCCTGAATGTTTCAAAAGTATACTCTCCAATTGTTTGAAGCAGAGTTCGATGCATGCTCATTAGATTTAGCTATCACAAGTTTTGCTATACAATTCTTCACTGGAATGACCAATTTTGGATTGATTTTTATGTGTTACTGAGGAAGGACTATTAAAATTCCATTGTGGTTCTAAGTTTTTTATGATTCCACTTTTTGCTTTGTTTCTTTCAAAGCTAAGGTATTAAGTACCTAACTGTAAGTTTTTAGAAATTATTTTGAATTATCGTTTTGATTATTGTGTAAAAACCATATTTGTCACTTATGTATTTGTCTTTAAAGTTGACTGTGCATGATATTAAATACTAATATACTAATAATACGTTAGTATTTACTTGGCATATCTTTTTCTGTTGTTTTACTTTCAGCTTTCATTTTCTGAGTCTCTTATAAATAGCATATGGTTCAAATTTTAAGAGCTAGTTATATAATATCTTTATAAGTGAATTTAATCGTTTGATTTTATTATTGACATATTTGGATTTTTCTATTATCTTATTTGTCATTTCTATTTACCAAGTTATATTTCTTTGTTCTTTTCTTCTTTGTTTTCCTTTCTTCCTATCAGTTTTATTTTCATCTCCCTTTTTTTCTGCTATTGCTTTGGCACTAACATTAAATTGTGTTTAATGTATTATTACATTTACATTTTTAAAGGTGCTTTTAATCCAAAGTAGTCTATTGGTTCTCTATTGCTGCAGTAAAAATTCCATAAAACAACACAAATTTATTAACTTACAGTCTGTAGGCCAGAAGCCTGAAATGGGTTTTCCCAGGCTAAAATCAATGTGTTTGCACTATTGTGTCCAGGACGCTCTAAGTGGGAATCTGGTTCCAGGTTCTGGGAATCTGGTTCCAGGTTCTGGAGGCTGCCCATTTCTTGGCTCGGGGTCCCTTTCTATTGTCAAGGTCAACAATTACATCACTCTGACCTTTGCTTCCATCATTTTCTCTGATTTTCATGCCTCCGTCTTTCTCTCACTCCAGGATAGTCTTTCTCTCACTCCAGGATAATCTCCTCATCTCGAGATCTTTAACACAATCACATCTTCACGGTCTTTTCTGTCATATAAGACAACACAGGCACAGGCTCTGGAGACCAGACTCTCTATCTTTAAGATCATGGACATCTTTGGGGGAACATTATTCTGTCTACCATACACCCTTTAAATGAGTGAAGCTAAAAATTGCCTTTAGCCTCCTCCTGAAAAACGCAAGGACATAAAGTGCTTTTAATCCAATCTCTCCCTTTAATCTTTCATGTTTTTTTATCTGATATTACACTTACATATTGATTTTTTAAATCTCAAGTTAGATAGTTTTTTAAAACCATCATTGCATATTTAGCACTTTGCTTATATATTTAGCAATTTCTTTTCTCAGTTATGTCTTGTAGCTTTACTTTCTACAGAATTCGTTATTCTTTTCCTTTAAGTACATCCTTCAATATCTCCTTCAGTGAGGATGTGTGAACAGTAAACTTGTCCAGTCTTTTTTGCCTTTATTTTCATTATTTTGCATTTATTCATAATAGAACAGTAGCTGAGTATAGAATGTTAGCTTGACGTTCAGCACATTGAAGGTATTATTTCATTTTATCCTAGCATTCATAAATATTGATTAGAAGTCTGTGATCATACTTTTTGCTCTTTTTTATGCATTCAGTTTCTAATTCATTTTAATATTTTTTTGTATTTACAGTTCCATAGTCCCACCAAGATATGTCTAGGCACCAATATGGTTTTTATTTATCTTCTTTGGCACTTGGTATATTTTTCAATTTGAAGATCCAGGAACATGTAAAACATCTTACCATTATCTATTTAGTTAATCTCTCTGACATTCTAGCTATTCTCTTCTCCTAGAACTCTTTTAGGAATATGTCAGTTCTTTTCATTCTGATGTCTGTAACTCTCAAAAACTTTTTTGTATTTCCATCTCTTAACAACTCTATGCAGCCTTCTGGGAGAACCCTTCAGATCTATCCTTCAATTTACTAATGCTCTTTTCAGGCGGATCTAATCTGCTCTTAAACTTAGACATTGAGATTTCAAGTGTAAGTACCATATTTCTTTTCTAGTACTTCTATTTCCCTCAATTATCAAATCAACTGTTCTTTTTCCGAAAAATGTCTTATTCTCATATTTTGAATTTTTGGTTGTTTTTAATCATATGAACATGCTTATTTTATAATCCCCTCTCAATATTTTTTAAAAATTATTATTCTTTATTGCACCTCTGCATCCTCCCAATTGAAGATCTTGTCATTGTGCATTTTGGAATTCTATTATGAACTCAGTCGGTGGTACTTTATTTGTGCTTGCCTTGTGTGGTATAAGTTGAAAGAGAATCCCTCCAGAGCAGTTTTACATATGCTTGCACTAAGCGCTTCAACTTTGGTAACCGATTCATGGTAATGAATACCCAGGGGAACCATTTTTTTCCTAACCTGGGGTCATGGATGACACAGAATGCTTCCTGTCGACAACCTGTGCTTGCTGGCAGAGCTTTTGCCGATTCACACTTTTATTACAGGTCTAAGTATTTATGAGTTCCAGTTGTATGTAACCATTTCAGTTCCACTTCTCCACTTCGTGCAGCCTCATTAAAACTCAAGAACCCAAATTTTTTAGTCCAGCGAACTCCCTCAGGGAAGCTACCACATTACCGCAGATGCTCAGTACACTTGCTGCCAAAGTTTGCTTTGTTTTTGGCTCATCTGTGCATGTAAAAGGATGTTTATTATATTTTTTCTACAGTTTATAGATGTCTATAAATGGGAACATTTTCTGATTTTAGTGAGTCAGCCAGATTATCACATAATTAAAGGAACTGAACTCAATCTGTGACCTGCCATATAGGAATTAAGTGAAGTGAAATGACAGACTGGTTTACTGTAAACATTAGATTTTAATACACATGGAAACAAGCCACATAGGCCTTATTTTATTATTACACTTTTACATCATGCAGTTACTTTTACCAAACTCTTTAAAAGACTGCATAAATGCCTCAATAAGATGTTTATATTTACCTCAGATGCTATTTAATATTTGTTCAAAAATATCTTTCTACAATTGGGGATTACGTTAGTTATAAAATTATTATAAAAATTAGTGATTACCACTATATTGTTATTTTTCTTCCAAAAGTTTAAATAGAGAAAAAATATATGTATGTGTCTAGCCATGAGTATAAATGAGCTAGGGAATGAAGTATTTTAATGTCAACAATTAATTATTAAAATTGTTCTCTATTTCTTCTGGCTAATTTCTGACAGAGATGATTCTCTGAAACATAGAATCTACTCAACTACAAGAGTAACAGGGAGAAGCGTAGAGTTGGAATAGAGAAGATAAAACATAACCATAAATAATATCTTTTTAATACAAGGCACAAAAAGGACTTAGTATAAAATTAATTTGTTTAAATCACACCCAATATTTAGGAATACACCTATCATTCTGCAGTTATAAATAGCAAAAATAATTCAAGTACATATCACACGAATTGCTTCATAAAGAATCACTGGAAGAATTATTATTCCTGTGGGTCTTTTAGCTGAGAACACTTCTCTAATATTTCATTAGGACTTAAGTAAGGCAGAAATTCGGACCCTCTTGAATGTTATCCTTCCTCCCTTCCTTTCCTCTCTCAATTAACTCTACCCTCAAATACTTGGCTTTGGTTTGTTTTAGTGGCCACGCCTTACCCTGCCTCTGTTTGCTTTACAATGCATGCCACAGATACTTTGCTGGACAGGGAGGGAGTCCGTTACCCACTACACAGGCCCTCCCATCAGACTGCGGAGGCAGTGGGTCAACCCCAAAACACAATAGACACAACAGTGTTACAATGTGCTGTCTCCTGATTACCGTGTATTTCCAAATAGTAAGAACAGTATAACATGTTTTCCACTAGTTTGTACAAATTTTAGTATTTTACTCCAATATACTCCCATTTTTTATTCCGGTAAATCTATAAACTAGTTAATCGATTCTTGATACTTGAATGTTGGCTGTTACCACTTGATAAATTAATGTTCATTGATTTTATATATGGAAAACATAATCCTATCAAAATGGCTTGCAGATGCCTTAAAAGTTTACTGGTCCAACTAAATGAATATTGCCAAGTGGATGCATTTTTTGTTACTTATTAAAAATTAAATAGCAAAGAAAACAAATTTTGATGAACTAAATAATTAGGCTGTCTATCAACATTGGGAGTTTTAATATCTATGCCTTTTGTTGTAATAAATAAAAGGTCATTTTGAAAATGTGCCAAAATTAGAAGAACTCTACATAAATGAGGGAAGACGCATTGAAATTGTGTCCTCTAAAACATAACCAATCTAGCTACTGTACCCTGAAGTTCTTCCAAAGTAAACTAGCAGTCAGCATCGCCATCAATGTACAAGATATGAAACTAGAAACCTTGTAAAGTTTGTGAAAAACAAGACTGCTCTCCATCACAACACTGATTCCCAAGGTTAAAAAGGGCCTTTTATAAAAGTCGAGCAGCTCCTTGACAGTTGACAGTCCTAACTGAGGTAAACCCCACATCCCAGCCTCTGGCATCTCTCTGGTGGGAAACCACCTTCTTTTGCATTATATTTTCTGGTGAGATTATTCTAGTCATCAACTTCCGACCATAAAATTTGCCCCCCAGACTGAAGCCCACTTTTCAGAGCATGCAAAGTGGAAAATATATTAAAATATGAATGGCCCCGAGTCCTCTAAACCCAGTGGAGGAGATCACTGGTGCCTTCCTCTTCACTGCCTTTCGTGAAGCCTAGTTCTTCAGGTATTCCTTTGATATTGAGAACTACACAGAAGCTTTTCTACTTATTACAATAAACCAAAGAAGTCATCTCTTCTGGGGCTCAACTTAGGCAAAGTTGGTCTCTGGGGCTAAAAAGCAATGCCAACTGATAAAGGAAAGTATATTCCACTGGTGGTTTAATGTATTCAGAGTCTGAATATAACTATAGATGAAGAGGAATGGAAAAGGCTTTCTGGCATTTTTATTATAAGTAAATAGCAAAATATATTTAGCATTTCTATGCATAGGAAACTATAGAAATAAAATTTTTCACAGGGACACCACGCCTGGTTATATAGGTTGCACACTGCATAATTGTAAGGGCACATTTACATGCACAATAACGTAAATGTTTCCCTCTACTGTCGTGTAGAGCACAACCTATACAATTGGATGTGGTGGGATTCATTAAGTGCCTCTCACATGCCAAGCATTAGCTAAGGGGAAGGACACAAAGATAAATAAAATAGGCTTCTACTCTGAAGGCAGAGAAGAGGATGACACACATCACCTCTGTAATGTGATAAGGGCTCCAGGATCAGTGAGAAAGAAGTCTGAGGAATTGAATTAAATAATGGATAGTCCTATTTTTCAACTGCCTTTGCCAGCAAACAAATGGAGAAACACCCAAAGCAGGTGATACTAAATAATATGGCAATGCAGAAAGTTAAAGAACCATGTAAAATCAAATCTTCACCTTAGGGCCAAGAATCACTAAGTGTAAAGTATATTCAGATGTAGGGGAAAGGGATTTTGTGTGTGTGTTCTAAATATATAATACATCATAGCACGATGCATGAGGCTGCAACATGACTGTTTGATTCACATGATGGGAAACGAGGGACTTCATCTGTGACTAAACAGCACGATGAAGCCACGACAAATGCACTGCTTGCTGTCAAGGGCACTAGAGTCCCCCACAAAGCCAATTTCCGTCCACCTAGCAAGCACAGGAATAAAGCACGTTGCTTAAAAAAATGCAAGTTCTTTCACCCTAAAGCACTGGAAGTGCCTCTCACTAAAACTGAGGAACAAATCGTCAGCAGTATTTAAAACTCCAGCTCAGACTACAATTCTTAAATCTTCAATTCTTCAATATTCAGCTTCTTTCTAGAGGATCAAAATGATGTACTCTTAATTTGAAAAGTGTTCAAAGTTTTTTGTGGGGTGGAGGACAGAGATTTGTTTGCTTCCTAGACCTGTGATCTTGTGGATTCAAACTCTCTCAGCTTTGGCTCACATCGACTCAGAGCGCCTGAATTCATCACAGAGTTTCATGGCGTGCATTTATGGAAACGATAGTGTTAGACTCTGGCAACTGAGAAGGTCAATAAATTCTGCTTAAGTTCTGATTTACATTGAAAAAAAATGAAATGTAGCCTTTAATTTCCAAGAATGAAGATGCATCTGAGAATGAGCCTCACCGTAGAGTTTTATAGTACCCTGGGATATACCTATAAATGATTCATTCAAAAATTATTCTGTGATTTGTATTAAATCAAGATATTTCTGCAATTTATATGTTTTATTAAATTTTCTATCTTACTTGCCAATGGCATTTGTTTAAAACTAACTTTCAGAAGTATTATACATAAACCAAAAGCATTTCAATAAACATGAAAGGCAAAACCATCGTATATAAAATTGAATTTTTAAATTAAAGAGTATTTCCAAGGGACATAGACTTAAGCCTTCTCTATGATTTAAATGCAAAATGTGAAAATTACACTAAGAAATCATAGAGTGACAGTTGGGAGAAAAGGTTTTGTGTTTTTGTTACTATAAGCCCGCAAGCACTAACTAGGTCAGCTTTAAACTATTTACTTCATTGTACTACACAGAACAATTTGACAGATAGGTCTGGGTTTATAACTTTATGCATTTCAGCTGAGATCAAAATTAATCTGTGAGCTAAAGTTTCTTCCTGCTAATCTGCTCACATAATATGCAACATTTAATAGTTATCTAAGATGAGCATTTACTAGAAACTGGGCCTGGTTATGAGTTTAGCCTATCAAATATGGATAAGAACATGGAATTCATGGAGCTTAACATTTTTCTTGTCTTATTTTATTTTTCACAGCTTCCTTAAAATGTTAAGGATGTGATCACCTTTACACTTACACTAATTAAAAAGAGATACTTTTTCCTTAATTACACAAATATTCATTTAGTCTTTACTGATCAAATGGTGGTAGGTCACCTAGGAATAAAGCACTTCTTTAGTGGGCTGGTTCTCACTTGCTCTGGCCCTGGAGGCGGAGATATAAAGAGAGCCTCATCTCACAGTGAGTGAAAGGAGAGCGGTTTGTCAGCATCTACCGATGCTTTACATGCACACACCCACCGACAGAGCAAGTGCCTTTTAATCTATGCTAAGTGCTAACATGTTTACAAACATATATAAAGATATTTATAGGATGTTTTTTTCTAAGAGCAAAAAAATTAGGAAGTTCCATAAATAGAGAAGTAATTAAACATAGTTATAGGATACTTTAATGCAATACAGAGTATGTCTGTTCCTACTCCCAACTAATTTTAGAACAATATGAGTGCATCCAATTCCCACTGCTGCTATAACAAACTACCACACTCTTAGAGGCTTAAAACAACACGAATTTTTTATCTTAAACCTCTAGAGGTCAGAAGTCAAGGATAGGTCTTACTGAGCTAAAATAAAAGTGTCACCAGAGCTGTATTCCTTTTGGACGCTCCAGTGTATAATCTATTTTTTTGCTTTTTCCTGTTTCTAGATACTGCCAGCATTCTTTGGTTTGTGGACCCTTCCTCTGCCTTCAAAGCCAAGTTTGTAGCAGCTTTCAGTCCATCTATGACTCTGAATTTCTGCAACCCACTTCCACATTTTAGGACTCTTGTGATTATACCGGAGTGACTGAAATATCGCAGGATCATCTCCCCGTCTCGAGATCCTTAATTTAATCACATCTGCAGACTCCCTTTGCCATGTCAATGGACATATTCACGGGTTCGAGGGATTAGAGCATGGATATCTTTGGAAGGACATTATTCTGCTTCCCACAGTGAATGACACAGAAAGACTTGCAAGACATAGTGTAGAGTGAAAAACACAAATAGAGAAAACTTTATGTAACATGAAACAGTATTCTTCACATGCACGCCAACTCTTGACATTGGTTACCTTAGGGTTAGAGAGTAGGAGTAGAAATTGGGTAAAAGTTAATTTACTATAAATATTAAGGTATTTCTTTAACTTTTACCATAAGAATATGTTTATATGTAGAGTATGTTTAGAAATTATATTTAAACTTCTATTATGAGAATATGTATTACTTGGGAAATAAAATAGAATTATGCTACATTTCCTGGAGAAATATTTAAGGACAAGTAAATGTTTGGAATAGATTTTTAAGGGAAAATATGGATTATAAAACAGTATCTAAAATGAGGACTTCAACTCCACAGACGATGTTCTGTTTCCTGAATGGAGGGGTAAACAGGCAGCTGTTAATTATATTATCCTTTATGTTCTTTGTATATATAAAATACATCACACCACTCTTTGTTTTATTTTTTTTTTATTTTTTTATTTTTTTTTGAGACAGAGTCTCACTCTCTTGCCTGGGGCGAGTGCCGTGGCATCAGCCTAGCTCACAGCAACCTCAAACTCCTGGGCTCAAGTGATCCAACTGCCTCAGCCTCCCGAGTAGCTGGGACTACAGGTATGCGCTACCATGCCCGGCTAATTTTTTTTTCTATATATACTTTTAGCTGTCCAATTAATTTCTTTTCTATTTTTGGTAGAGACGGGGTCTCGCTCTTGCTCAGGCTGGTCTCGAACTCCTGAGCTCAGAATGATCCGCCCGCCTCGGCCTCCCAGAGTGCTAGGATTACAGGCGTGAGCCACCGCGCCCGGCCTGTTTTCTATTTTTTAAAAGAATATCTGTGTTACCTAGTGAAGGAAGGTGGCAACGAGGGAGGCAATGATGAAGAGTGGTCAGTTAAGAATGTTAGTTTTAAGCGAAGTATCCCAAGAATGGAAAAATAAGCACCACAGGTACTTACCAGCAAATTAGTTTCACTGATCAACACCTAAGTGCACATATAGGAATAATATTCATCGGGTGTCGGGCAGGTAGGAGCGGGGAGGAAAGGATGGGTATATACAAACATAATGAGTGTGGTGAGCACCATCCGGGGGATGGACATGCTTGAAGCTCTGACTTGCGGGGAAAGAGGGGCAAGGGCAACATAGGTAACCTAAACATCTGTACTCCCATAACATGCTGAAATAAAAAAACAGAATGTTAGTTTTAAAGTTGTATAACATAAGAAAAATTGGATGTAGGAAATTTTTAAACTTTTTTTTAGAATTTTGAAGAGATAAATGGCATTGGAAATGAAGAATGAAATTAATGCCACAACATTGTTGGGGAGAAACAAACCTTGCATGTAGACTATGATCCCAGTATTGTAAAAATATGTATTTACTTATATAAATAGTCAGAAAATAAAACTGAAGAAATATACTTAAAAACGTTAACTGTAATTCTCCCTAGGTAGTAGGATTATAGACAAATTTTTATCCTTATTCTTGTATTTATCAAATTTCCATAATAAATACGTTGTATTTGTAATAAGGGAAAAATATAAATTAGTAATCAAATTACAATTATCATTCTCTTCAGTCCCATAATCAATATTTTCCAAGATCTGCTGCTATAGGAAGGAAGGGACTCATCGATCTAGATGTTTGACTCAGACTCAGCTCAGCCACACCGCCAGAGGCCTCTGCTCCAACCGCCTGGGTCTTCTTTCTAACCCCTCTACCAGCTTCAGTTCACTATTGTTCTTTCTTTTAACCAACTTTACTGTGGTAAAATTTACATAAAATACAGATAATTTCAATGAGCAGATGGCTGAATTTTGACAAATGTATAAACTCCCATAT
Source organism: Indri indri (assembly GCA_004363605.1). Taxonomy (NCBI): domain Eukaryota; kingdom Metazoa; phylum Chordata; class Mammalia; order Primates; family Indriidae; genus Indri; species Indri indri. The sequence continues at coordinate 52,836 of RJWJ010002539.1, forward strand.
TCACAGCAAGACAGACAACATTTCCTTTGCCACAGAAAGTTCCTGTGCCTCTGCAGTCAGTTTCCCCACCCTCCAACCAGGCCACATACGACATTGTAGATTAATTTTGCCTGTTCTAGAACTTTACATAAATGTAATAATCCTCTGATCTCGGTTTTGAATTTGGCTTTTTCACTCAGTATGTAATGTTTTTTATACTCATCCATGCTGTTGCATTTATCAGTAGTTTGATGAAGAGTATTCAATTTTATGAATACCCAACAATATATCCATTCACCTGTAAATGAACATTTAAGTCACTGACAATTTTTGGTAATGATGAATAAAGCCGCTATAAACTTTCAAGTGAAAGTTTTCTGTAAGTAAATGTTTTTACTTTTCTTGGTTAAATATCTAGAAGCTGATGTAGGTTATATGGTAAGTGAATGCTTAAGTTTGTAAGAAACTAACTGCTTTCCAAAGTGGTTGAATCATTTTACAATCTCACCAACAATTGAGAAGTGTTCCATATCCTCACCATTATTGAGTGTTTCAATTTTTAATACTGAAGCCATTCACACAGGTATGGATTTAATTTGCATTTCCCTGATTATTAATAATGTTGAGCATCTCTTCTTATGCTTATTAAAGGCTCATACCTTTTCTTTCTTATTGAGTTTTAAACATTTATATTTGTGTATAAAGCACACATATACATGTACACATTCTGGATACAAGTTCTTTGCTAGACACATGAAAGGCAACTATTTTCTTAAATTCTGGGGCTTGTTCTTTCATTTCCAGAATGGCTTTTGAACAGGAAATGGTTTTCATTTTGGAGAAGATCAAATTATTATTAATATTTTTGATTAGTTTTTTTGCATCCTATATAAAAAATTATTGCCCTCCACTTGTTCATGAAGGTTTTCTTCTCTGTTTTTTACTAAAATAGAGTTGTAGCTTTCATGGTTAAGTCTACGATCCATTTTGAATTAACATTACACATGACCTTAACTGGGTTGACATTTATTTTTTTTCACACAGGTGCACAGGTGTCCAGATATTCTAGTACCATTTTACAAGTAGACTATCTTTTCGTCATTGAATTATGCTGGCGGCTTTATTGAAATCAATTGACCATATATATCTGGGTTTATTTCCAGATTGTTTATTCTGCTTTATTGATCTATATCACTTTCTGCTGAAACCACACTGTCTTCATTTCCTAACCTTTATAGTAAGTTTTGAAATCAGATAGTATAAGTCCACCCAATTTGTTGTTCTTTTTCAAAACTGTTTTGATTCTTCTAGATCTTTTGCGTTTCCAAATAAATATTGAAATCAGCTTGTCAATTTCTATTTTTAAAAAAGGCCCACAGAGATTTCCATTGGGATCATACCGAATCTATAAATTAATTCGGAGAAAATGGACATATTAATAATATTTAGTTTTCCAATGAATGAACCTTATTTAGATGTTTAATTTCTCTCAACAGTGCTGTGTACTTTTCATTTTAGGGGTTTTTCCATATATCTTGTTAAAATCATTCTAAAGTATATATCATCGTTTTGGAAGTTCCTGTAAATTTTTTCCAATTGTTTATTTTCAATATATATAAATACAACTGATTGACTTTATATTCTGTGGTCTTGCAAATCCAATTATAAATTCTGGCCAATATTTTGCTAGATTTCTTAGAAATTTCTTTGTACTGAGTCATATCATCTGTGAAAAGAGAGAGTTTTTCTTCTTTCTTCCTAATATTCATCTCTTCCTGGTCTTTTTTCTACCTTATTGTATTGGCTATGATTTTTAGTAAAGTATTGAATAAAAGTGGTAAGAGGGGACATCTTTGCCTTGCTGTCAGTGTTAAGGAAAAAACATTCAGTTTTCACCCTTAAGTACAATGTTAGCTATAGATTTTTTTAATAAATATCCTTTCAGAGATTAAGATAGTACCCTTAAGAATTCAATAAGTATTAATATTGTTGGTTGAAAGAGTTTCTCTTTCTCCGAATAATTAGAAATATTGTTTCATTGTATTTTGAACTTATTTTTTTTGTATGTGATGACAGCCATTGATCTGAACATTGTTCCCTGTGTAATGTGTATTTCTTTTCTCTGGCTGATTGAAAATTTTTTCTTTACCTTTGGTTTTCAGCAATTTTCCTATGATGTGTGGTAAGTGAATATAAGGGCTCTATATGTCGTTGTCATCAAACATGAGGAATTTTCTACCACTGTGTCCTCAAATAATTTTTTTTACCTATACTTATTCTTTTCTGAGACTCCAATTATAACTACATTAATCTGCCAAATCTAACATATAGGCTGTCTCGAGGATATTTTCTGTTGACTGCTTTTCCTTGACCATGGGTCACATTTTCATGGTTTTTGCTTGAGTGATTTTTATTATACTCTAGACATTGTGGATGACATATTTTAGAGACTCAGGATTCAGCTATCTTCCTCTGAAGAGTATCCGTAAGGCAGGTGAATTACTGGCTTATCACCCTGAACTTGGGTACGTTTGAACTTATTCTTTAGTGGGGAGGATGTATATAAAGCCCAAGATGATTTCCAAGCCCTTATAAATTGGTAGGACCCAACCTCCAAACTCCATTTCCCCTAAATGTCTTGCTAGAGCTTGGTTTCAAGCTTTGTTAGGGCAGGTCGAGAGTAGGCATTTCTCTGAGTTATGGTTCTTACATGAAGGCACGGCTTTTCTGTTTTATCTCGTAAATAAATGCTAGCAGCGATGACAAGATATCAAAAGATTACTCCACTCCAGTCACTTGAGTTTGCTAAATTCCTAATATCCTTTTAAATTTGAACTCCATAGCAGCAACACTCTAGCACATTTGGGGCAGTTTCTATCTGTATATATTCAGACAAGCCCTTGCCAAGTTCTCACAGATGATCTGCACATGTACTTCTTGGCACCGTTCCACGCATAGGACTTTCATCTCTGGTGCCCTCGGCAGGACCATTGCGCTCTCACTACATTCCAGCTTCTGCACCAGGCAAGAAATATTCTCCAGGCAAAAAGCTGGGTTCACTGTGAGGCTTGCCTAATAAATTTTCCTTCTTTCAGGGATTACAGACTTACACTGCTCATTCTCCAATGACTAAAAGCAGTTGCCTCATATTTTCCAATTTTATGATTATTTATTGAAGAAGTCCAGTATCGGTTACAACCACATAGCTCAAAGCAGAAATCTAGCTGTGCTCTTGCATAGAGATTTTTTTCAACATTACGGAATTTTTATAATTAGGGTTGTTTTATACAATTCTTCAACAAGAAGCTATCATGAATTTAACAAATTAATTTTAGTAAATCATGTTTAAGTATGTTATTGTGCTTTCTGTGATGTGAAATGCTAATACTTTTGATGACTAAAATTAAATTGCTAGTGCACAATGAATTACCATTCATTTTAACATCTCTAAGCAAGACAAATTCATAGATAATTACTAACATAGAGTACACATATGAAGTATATTGTTGCTCATTGTTTCACCTTCTTATATTTACATATTACACTTAATGCTGTACCGCAAATGTTTTGTGAGCAGTACGTTCACAATGCAACTTGTAGTTAATTAGCTAGAGACTTAAGTGAAACTGTTTTCTGAGATGTAACCAGAAAGTTTGTCAATTGTGGAATTTAACATATTAGGTTACTTTATATTGTGATGACTGAAAAATATACAGTGTAGGTTGATAATTTTGAAGCTCCATTGAAATTTACAATAGTTTTAACTTATCATCATCAATGGCTATGCCTTTGACTTCAAAAATTTAGGGTAAATTTTTATTTTAAATTAACTAACTAAATATTTTTTTCAATATGCCATCCAATGACTGTTCAGAAATCGGTTATTACGAATTGAGGGAGATGATAAACATTATTATACCAAACATTTTTGGAACACAAAATCTGGAATAAAGGCACTATATCAAGGGAATAACGAGATTCACAGCATAGCCATTGAATCAGCAATGCCATTTAATTGGCTTTGGAAAACGTACCTTGTTATAAGTATAGCTGCATCCACTGAAGTCATCTCTTCCCCCCAGCTTGTTGACATCTCTAAATGTATATCATTCTTTTTGCCAAATTCTTCATGTTGCCACTTACAAAAACTGTCTAGCATTTTCTCTCCATGGTGCCCAATATAGAGATCTGCCTGAAAACAAAGATATTTCATTTAAAGGCAAATTACACTTAGGTATAAAAAAACTAAGAACTAAGGGCACTTCTTGAATTACTAAAGCAGACCGCTGACCATAACATTAACTAGAACCTGGAAGACATTCAGGATTAATTTAGCCTGAGCTAAAAATCTTATAACTTTTTGAAGGTGCAATAATTATAGAATCTGTATAATGTTATTCTGAAAAAGGAAATCGGTGCAGTGGAACATTAAGAATGTGGAACTTTTAGGCATAACTCATTACTTCTACAAAAGTTTTCTGAAGTGCCTGTTAAGCAGCATGTCAAAATGATGCCACAAAACATTCTCCATTTAAAATGAATTACAGATAAGAAAAAGTTTTAAGAGCAGACATTTAAATAAGAGAATAAAATGTTATTTAAATGACTTTTTAAAATTACATTTTGGAAAGTTGGTTTATTTTCAGGATCCTTGGAAACTAAGAACATTCCATTTTTCAAATAAAATTGAGGTATTAACCAAAACGAAAGGCCAGTTTTATGTATACTTTAAGTGTTTCAGTGAATATTTCTGGGCTTTTTAAGTCAATAAAAGTACATTCTTAATATTCCCTTTATTTAAAAATTTCTGAAGACAATTTTTCACCCACTTAATTGAATAAAAAACTCAAGACTTTCTTACTGGAGTTTCATGGAGGAGAATAAGCTTTATCACACGAAGATTGACCTGCACACCAAGACTCTTGTGTTGGAAAAGGTTAAAAACCTAAAAACAAATAAAAATAAAAATCCTAAAATGAAACTGGAAAACATCTTAATTTTTCTTAAGGCCCAGACATGGGAAAAGTCTCAATTTAGTTGAGAAATCTTATTTAAAAAAAAAAGCAGGGGGTGGGGGGGGAAGCAAGGAGGTGATTTTTTAATGTGGTACATTTTCTTTTTTAAGAAAACTTAGTGTTTATTTAATTTATATTTGAAAATGTATAACTGGCATACCAAACTTATGCTGTCAGAGATATTATTAATGCTACCTAGAAGAGACTGAAGTTGCAAGGCTACGCTAGTCCACCCTATGCAGAATGCCAGTGGAGTGCACTGGAGTTGGCTGAATGTGGACAGAAACATACGAAGTGTGAAAAAATTCTGTCCATTGGAAAGACAGCCAAATGATAGCAAAAATGGGAACACTGGGAATCTATTTGTCCTCACATCAGTGGTTCTTACCATGCCTTAAATGGTAACTCAAATTATAAATAGACATTTGCCTTTGGCTTTTATTTCTGTTTATTCTCTTTTAAGAACCACTCTCCATTCAAACCTTCTGATTTTTCCTTGAAGGAGGTTTACCCATCAGAGCATACAATTAAGTCAAAGGATTAAATTGGTAGTAAGCATCCCTAAGATGCTAGATATAAACTATATTTCCACAGTCCAGAAATCTTCAACCAAAGTTAGTCGCCTGCGATTCAGCTGGTTAAACTGTTAGCTATTAGATATTAGGTTTTATTCATCACCTACAATCGTATCTGACATCCAATTTTATATACCTGTGTAAGAGCTCAGTGGATTAGCAACAATCATTTTTATACCACTTCATATTAATCTACAGTCCTTTCAGTGGGGCCATGCATATAAGCAAATGCAACATTTCTGCTAATTTCAATAAGCGGCCTTTTTAAAAAAGAGAAGGACAAGAAGGGCACAAAGAAAAGAGAAAACTGAGTAACAGAGAAAGAGTTTTGCCACATCAAAATTAACAATGAAGGTGTTTTATTTACTAGAAGATGTAAATCATTATTTTGAAATGGCTTTTGAGATGGATAAATTTGGTATACCTATTTTTTTTTTACTGATGTCAATAAAAGAAAGGAACAGTAACAGATTAATTTTTAAAGAATTTCATTATAAATACTCACACATTTCTTCCTTAGAGTTTTCTTGAAAAAATTCCAAGTGCACTTTAAAGTTTGCCTACCATATTCAAGATGGTTAGAATGAATCTCCTGGCTGCATCTGCTCCATGATAGGAAACCATTGCTGGGTCTGCAACCACTACCGTCTCTATGTTATATTCTTGAGGCAATTTGTATGAATATCGCTTCCCTCGTCCACTTTCTGGTACTTTTTTAGACCTAGATCTTCCTTTATCTGCAACAGAGAACTGAATTTTTAAATGCACCTCTATATCAGCAAAGTGAATAATATCTAACATTTGTAATGGTAAGCAAAATCAAATAATTTCCCTGAACACATGGAATCTCAAAGGGCATTTGGCTTTGGAGTGTGACTTTAGTATCAGAGAGACTGGACTTCTGCCACTTATTTAGTTCTGCCATTTTAGGAAACTAACATTATCCAGTCAGCCTCTGTTTCCTTATCTGTAAAATGGATAATAATACCCATCTACCTTCTAGAATTGTTGATGACTTATAATTAGATCATATTAGTAAAATTTCTAGTACAGAGCTCCATATAAACAAAATAACTCAATAATAAAAGAAACTATTACTTTCTTTCTGACGCCAGTGACAAAATGAAGGTCTACTTGCAAGAAGTGGCTTAATGACTCCCCCCAACATCCTAATTTCAGGCAGGTGTCCATGATTATTAAATTATTATACATGGATTACAAAGGATTTGGCTTCACCTTCCATCAGAAGCTTCTAGAAGTTATTACCTTGGAGGAATACAGATTCCTCAAACAGAGGCAATTAAAAATAGTAACCGCAAACTACAAATGTTTATAAAAGTTTGAATCCATAAAATTTAAGAACTTCTGTTTATCAAAACATGTCACTATGAGAATGAAACGCATGCCAGGAAGTGGGAGAAGATATTTGCAATACTTTTTTCAGAATAAAGAAATAACAAGCTACTCTAAGTCAATTACGGATAGCCTAATTGAATAATGGGGAAGGACTAGAACAGTCATTTCTCACAATAGAATATTTAAATGGTAATTATCAGATGAAAAGGTGCTCACTCTCACTAGTTTTCAGGGAAATACCAATTAAAACCACAATAAATTAAATAAATTTAGATCCCCAGAATGGCTAAAATTAAAAAGACTGACTTTATCAAGTGCTGACAAGAATGTGGGGAAAGCTGGAAGTCCCACACACAAACATGCAGGGAGTTTACATGGAAATGAGCATTTTGAGAAACTGGTTGGCAGTATCTACTAAAGTTGAACATTTGCATATCCAATAAACCACACGTACAAATTATTCAGAGTAGCACTATTTTCAATATTTCAAATGATCGTTAATATTAATAGTACATGGATAAAGAAATTTTGGCCTAGTCACATAAAGAAATACTGTATAGTAATGAAAAGAAACCAGCTGCTACAACTCACAAAAAATTTTAATATGAATGAACCTCACGAACAATGCTGAGAGAAAGAAGCCAATTACAAAATATTAGGTAGTGTGATTCCCTTTATAGACACATAGAAAACTGGGAAGAAAGAGCGTTAGAAATCAAGATAGTGAGTATCTTGGGGTAGAAGAAGCTAGTGCCCAGGAGTGGGCACACGGGCTATCTGGGTGCTGATATTTTCTATATTCCTATCTGGGCGGAAGCTCATGGTTATGTTCACGATGGGAAAATTGAGCAGTTGGATATATCATTTGTGCAATTTCCTGTATGCAGGTGGTGATTCAATAATGAATTTATGATTTTTAACAGCTTTATTGAGGTACAACTTACATGCCACAATATGCAGCCATTTGAGTGTACCATTCAAGCAGTTTTAATAAATTCCTGCAGTTGGGCAACCATCTCCACAGTCCACTGTTAAATTAGCTGTCACTTGTTCCTCTCCTTGCCATTTACCAAAATTCTGTTGATGTCTCTAAACTGCTTTTATCTCTTTTCCCAAACTTGTACTTGTTGACTGATAGGTTCTATATTTCTTTAACTTTAATTTCAGTGGAGTTCCTAGAAGTGTGAAGAGAAACACACTTGTTCAATTAGTCATATTTCCCTAGATGTCTCTAACATTATTTTGAATTCAGGCATATGTATTTTCATAATTCTAGTTCATCTTCTTTGTTACTAATAAACTACTTAACTTGAATCTTGTTCCAGGTGCCTTGGCTTTAGCTTCCTTACTCCTATTCTATTCTATTCTATTTTACTCTACAAACCACCTATTCTACTTTTCTTTGCCCCCTAACATCTTTTCCTGGCTACAGGATTAATTTATATCTTGTATTCTTGACCTATTATTTTGACTTCTAGGCCCAACTGAGTCAACTCTGAGATATAACATGACCAGGATCTCACCTTCATTGCTGGAGACTTCCCTGGTCTAGACCATCCCCAGAGTTACTTTTCCTTATTTTTTCGAACAATGACACAGATTTAAAAATTATTTAATGAACCAAGTCTTACCCAAATATCACGTAGAGTCAGTTAACTAACATGTTATAAAAATAAATGTAAACATTACTCATTTATGAAACAAGGCAATGAAAGATGACAAAAACAACAATAGCTATCTGAAACACAATTACTATAATTAAAAGTAGATTTTATGGATCCAAATTTAGCATCAGCAGTTAATACCAAAGGCCTAAATGAAGGACAAAATAAGAAATTGGTTTTATGAGTGTCTTGAAGTCTAAGATACTTAGAAATTAATTTTGTAGTTTTTAAAATTGTGATATCAGTTCTACCTAAAGTCACACATTAGTATGTTATGATATAAACTTATGGTAAATATTTAGTAGGGAACATCCCTACAAGTATCAGAAGAGACTCCTCTTGGCAGGATCAACACCTAATAAACTAATCATGAGATATACATATCTCATTATACATATATATGTGTGTATATATATGTTTGTGTGTGTGTGTGTGTGTGTGTGCGCGTGTGTGTGTGTGCACTTCTGGCACCACCTTTCCTAGATGGATATGTCATTGGCATTGAAAAGAAATGAGAAACTGCATACTATCCAGCATACGCTCACCGAGTGTGCCAAGTGATAGCTTCTTGCCAGTGTCAATTTCTACCAAGCAAATGAAAATAATATGGATGCATCCAATAACCAAAAAGTGACACCTCCTTCTACTTGGACACTTTTCCACATTTTCTCTTACTTAGTTATCACCTTCCCATTCTCAGGCTGTAGGTTAGATGCTGTAGCAGAGACTATTAATTGTCCATCAATATCCATTCTCCCTTTCTTTCCCTTAGTTATAGATAGAATACCCTTCTCTACACCCACCCCCATTGTTGTTTTAGCTAAGTGCATGGCCACCCAGCACCTGCTATTCTCAACCTGCTGTTCAACTTGGTATAACTATGTGACTAAGTATTGAAGAATGGAATTTGAAAGAACTCGTATGTATAGCTTCTTGGTCACTCTTTATGAGAAAATCGGTTTCCCTGCATCCCATAGCCTAGAATCCAGACAAAGCATGGCAAGCCAAGGTGGACACTGCAGAGATAACGCTTTTGGGGGATGTCAAACAATAAGATTGAAGAAATCCAGGTCACTGGATGATATCATGGGTCAGACTGACTAATCTGCCCTGGTCTACCTGCACACATCTGAACCATAACATGTTGGAGAAATAATCTTCTACCTTATTTGGACCATTGTGTTTTGAGGTCTCTGTTGCAGCAGTTTAGCCTACACCATAACTAACACAGATGGCTCTTATCACCCTTCAGGGTCAGGTGCCTTCTGTGAATTCCTTAATATAATCCACTCATATCATGCTTCTAGCTACCTGCCCGGTTGTCTCCATCACCCTCAAAAATTAGCAGCTCCAAAAAAGCAAGGACAGAGTGTTTCCATTGCTTATTACCTGCCACGTGATAAGAGCCATCAATGTGTACTAAAAGAATGATCCTCAGTCTATATGTGGCCCTAAAAGTAATTTCATGTGTTCTAAATATTGTAGCCTGAATGTTGCCAGATGATTTGTTAACTAATTTTTCAACGAACTCTATCTACGTTAAATCGAGAATTCAGGTTTGTCTTAAAACACAACAGACTTTCAAGTAATATCTTATAGCTGCATAATTTTGAACCAACTCAGGGACAAACAGGTCAACTGTCTATCTCCCAAGACCTCTCCCATCTCTTCCTTCTCCCACTCATCTCTCCTTTGCTCACTGAATTCCATCAGCACTGGCACCCTCACTGCTAAGGAACTTTGGGCGAGCTGTTCTCTTGGCCAAAAGACACCTATTCCAGATGCATTACTGACTTAGTCTATAGGAAGAAGCCTTTCTAACCTCTGGCCATAAAAGGAACCCACCCTAACTCCTCTGGCATTTCTCATCTCCCTATCTTGCTGAATTTCTCTCCAGAGCCTATACTCAAGCAGGATAATAGCACCCGGTAAAGAGTCACTGAAATAATACTTTTGTCTTCTCTGCTTTAAAAGTGTTATAAATGACTATAAATAATATATATCTAATGGCTCTCAGTTACTTTCTAGTCTTAAGAAAATAAATCCATTTCAACTACAAAAAGAAGGTGGCATAACTACTGCTAAAATAAAATGGTCAGACCCTCAAAAGGGATCAATATATAATAATAATTTTTCTGTAAGTAACATGTGTAAAGAACTTTCAGAATCATTTTGATGAAAGTTTAAAGCAGATTCAAACTATGAAGCTATTTTTTAAACATAAATAAAATAAACTCTTTTTTGAGAGAGGTGATATCACTATATCATTTCAAAAAACGTTTTTAATAAACCACTAAGTATATTAGAAAGAATTTTCTATTACAGAGTATCTTATTCTAATAAATTAACTGTAAATGCAAAGCATGACCTGAATACCTCAAAATATGTACCAATAAAGCTTATCACTTTATAAACAGAATGATAGAGGAGTCAAGACAATATTTCTTTTTAAGTGAGCCCTCCACTATAGCTCCAATCAAACCTCAAGACATTCGCCATTTAAGTAGATGTTTTAAAACCAAGTCTCTGTGGTCAAAATGCATAGACACAAATCTTGGGTCTGCCACTTGCTACCTTTGGAACAATGGACCAAAAACTTAATTTCTCTACTTCTGTTGCTATTATAGATAAAAATTAGACATGAATACGGATATGTGTACACGTATATGCAATTTGTTTAGTGCAATGTCTAACTCGTATTAAATGTGAAATACATGTTAGCTACTATGATGACATTTTCAATACAGAAACATGATGTGTTTTGAGATAGCTCCATGATTATTATATTTCTAAGTAGGCACATGCACAATTACATGTGTCAAGATATACCTAGTCATATACTCTATTCTCTCAGTAAAATTTTGATTTTAACAAACTATTGCCTGTTGATTATCAAATAAAATTAACTAAAACCTAGAGTAAATAATCACTGGTCATATTAAAGTTATTGTCTGGCATTCAGAACATAAGAAAATTCCTAGGGCAACTATTTGTAGTTAAGTAATCTAATGAGGCCACTCCCTACATCAAATTCTCTCCACTCCAGGATGTTTTCCTTTATAAAACAGAGAACGGGAAGCAAGCGGAGCCAAGATAGCGGACGAGAAAAGCCGCCAGTCAGAGTGTCTCTGCAAAAAAGACAGATTTTAACAGAAAGTGAAAAAAATAAACTAGCAGAAAAACACAGATAGGGTGAGGATCGGAAGGAAGGGTACCGAAAACTACGGGAGACCCCACGGGAAGACGCTGCAGAGGAAAACTGGAAGGAGAAAGGCCCGGAGAGCCTTGGAGACCAGCGACAAGGGTAGGTGGAAGAGATGACATTCCCCTCCCTTGCATCTCGGACTGCTGGTGGGCTCCTGAACAGTTGGAGACACCTACCATCACCAGCCCAGAGACGGCTGCCGCCAGGGAGTGGTGGCCTCTTGTGGACACGGCGCCGGACTCCCAGCTCCCTGGGGGCACCTCCTCAGGCGCAGACCCAAGCCTATCGGCAGACGCCATAGTCCTCCGTTCTCTCCTTCCCCCTCCCTACCCGAGGGTGCCCAGAGAGACAATTTAGCCATCACATGGAGGCATCTCCAAGGAATGGGACCTTCCCTTTTGGGGCCCTACAACACACTGAGGGGTACTCAGACTGTGAGCTCCCTACCCGCCAGCCCTCCCAGGCGCTGCTAGCCTGGGGACTCCAGGAGAGTGGGGCAAATCCCGAGGTGGAGTGACATCGATCCAGCTTGGGCACCCTGTAGGTGATTCGAGACCAGCACCCCTCCCCCTGGCAGGGTCAGGGATTGATCTTCAGGGCCCAGGGCACAGGCCTGCAGACCAGACCCTGTACACCCAAGTCACGATCCCATTGCCCCAGGACACAGAAAGGAGATCAGTGAAAGAGCCTACTGAGGACTGTGCGCCTTCAGGGGCAGATCAGCGTGCCTGAGCAGCAGCCCTCCTCCCAAAAGAGGGCTGTGCACCCAGCTCAGGCGCGATCCTGGGTAGGGAACCTCCCGGTCCACATCAGAGCCAGGGGAGATCCATTGGCCTGAGGTCCCACTTGCTGGCAGAGGCCTGGGAGAGGCCACGGAGAGGGGCAGGGTGGAGGGGAGCGACACCTGCTCGAGAGTGCGGGTCTTGGACAGCCACACCCCCCAAGCCCAGACTTTCAACTGAGTGGAGCCATTTCAGCCCCTCCTGGTAGCTTTGCACAGAAACAAAGAACAGAATTTTGACCCCTGCTAACAGCAGTTGTGGAGCCTGAGGGCAGGCTTACCCAACCCAGCCCCACCCAGACTCACTCCCGGTCCTGCCCACACTGAGGTGCAGAAGAAGGATACACCTGGAAGTCCCAGGGCCCCACCCACCATCCGAGGCACAGGAGGGGCTCTCTAGAGGAACAAGAGCTAGCTACAGGAACCAAAAACAGCACTGCAGTTCCTCTTCCCTGCAAGTACCACCTACTGACAGGGAGGTCATTCTGCACACGCTTTTACTGCATCTACTGATTCATCATAAAGGGTGTGGTCAAATCTCACCCACAAACACCACCTACTGGCTCAGAGACTAAGCAGGGTGTGTCATTTTCCAAACGAAAATCTAAAGGCAAGAAGGAACAACTGATCCAGATGGGAAGGAACCAGTGAAAGAACTCTGGAAGTATGACGACTCAAATGGAAAGCACACCCACAAAGACAAACAACAGCTCCCTAGCAATTGACATTAACCAAACGCAGAACACCAAAATGACAGAAGAATTTTGAACATGGATTGTTAGAAAACTTAATGATATGCAAGAGAAAATGGATAGCAAACACAAAGAAACCACACAAAAAATCCAGGACTTGGAAGAAAAATTCACTAAAGAAATTGAAATATTAAAGAAAAATCAAACCGATCTTCTGGAAATGAAGGACTTATTCAGGGAAGTACAAAACACAGTGGAAAGCCTCGAGAACAGGGTTGATCAAACAGAAGAAAGAATCTCAGATATTGAAGACCTTCCAATTAAATAAGTCAGTCACAGAGATCGAGCAGAAAATTAAGAGAAAAGAAATAAGCCTAAAAAAAATGTGGGATTAGGTGAAAAAACCAAACCTGAGGGTGGTAAGGATTCCGGAAGGTGAAGAAGAAAACACTCAAGGGCTGGATAAGCTATTTGAAGAATTAATAGAGGAGAATTTCCCAGGTCTTGCTAAAAATCTGGATATATAGGTACAAGAAGCTCAACGGACTCCAGGGAGATTCAATGCAAATAGGGAGACACCACGTCATGCAGTCATCAGATTGACCAAAATATCCACTAAAGAGGCCCTTCTATGAGCTGTAAGTTGAAAGAAACAAGTAACATACAAAGGAAAGCCCATCAGAATAACTCTGGATTTCTCAACTGAAACCCTATAAGCAACAAGAGACTGGAGCCCCATTCTCACTCTTCTGACACAGAATAATGCCCAGCCTAGAATCTTGCACCCTGCAAAATGAAGTTGCATATATGAAGGAGAAATAAAGACATTCTCAGATAAGCAAAGACTGAGGGAATTCACCAAGACAAGACCACCTCTCCAAGAAGTACTCAAAACAGAATTACACAAGGATCAGCACAATAAACACCCACGACTGTAAAACCACTCAAAAGTTAAAGATCAAAGGCTAGATGCCACAATGGCTCACGACAGAAAACAAAGCGACAAAATGCAACCGAACAGCATGAACAGTGATTCACCCCACTTATCAGTTCTCTCAATAAATGTGAATGCCTTGAACTCCCGTCTCAAGAGACATAGGCTGGCCAAATGGATAAAAAAAAAAAAAAAAAAACAAATCAAGTATCTGCTGTCTCCAGGAAACACATCTAACCTGCCAGGATGCATTTAGACTCAAAGTAAAGGGCTGGAAATCGATATTTCAAGCAAATGGAAGCCAAAAGAAGGCTGGTGTGGCAGTTTTGTTCTCAGATAACTTAGTTTGTAAATCAACAAAAGTAAAGAAAGACAAAGAGGGTCACTATATAATGTGAAGGGTACAGTTCAACAAGAAGACATAACAATTCTAAACATGTATGCACCCAACTTAGGTGCACCAAGATTCATAAAGCAAACTCTATTTGATCTAAACAAATTGATAAACGGCAACACCATAATAGTCGGAGACCTCAACACCCCACTGACAGCACAGAACAGATCCTCCAAACGGAAAATTAACAAAGAAATAATGGACTTAAACAGAACTCTAGAACAAATGGGCCTGACTGACATTAACAGGACATTCTACCGAAAAACCACTGAATATATGTTCCTCTCATCAGCTCAAGGGACATTCTCTAAGATTGACCATATTCTAGGACACAAAGCATGTCTCCAAAAATTGAAAAAAACAGAAATTATACCATGCATCTTCTCGGATCACAGTGGAATAAAAACAGAAATCAACCCCAAAAGAAACTCTCATCTCTACACAAAGTCATGGAAAATAAACAACCTTCTGCTGAACGATTCCTTCATAAACGAGGAAGGAAGGAAGGAAATCAAAAGATTCTTTGAACTAAATGCCAAAGTGACACAAGTTATCAAAATCTGTGGGACACAGCCAAAGTAGTCCTGAGAGGAAAGTTTATTTCCATAAATGCCTGTATCCAAAAGTCAAAAAGAGCACAAAAAGACAACCTAATGAATCAACTCAAAAAACTGGAAAAAGAAGAACAGACTGACCCCAAACCCACCAGAAGAAGGAAAATTAATAAGATCAAATCAGAGCTAAATGAAATTGACAACAGGGAAACTATAAGGAAGATTAATAAAACAAAAACTTGTTTCTTTAAAAAAATAAAATTGACATGCCTCTGGCTAAACTAACAAAAAACAGAAAAGAAAAATCTCCAATAAGCTCCGTCAGGAACAAAAAAGGAGAAGTTACAACCAATGCCGTGGACATTCAAGATATAATTCATGAATATTACAAAAACCTTTATGCACACAAACTGGAAAATATGGAAGAAATGGACAAATTTTTAGAAACACACAGCCTCCCTAGACTCAAACAGGAAGAAATAGAATTCCTGAATAGACCAATATAAAGGAGTGAAATTGAAACAGCAATAAAAAACATTCCAAAAAGAAAAAGTCCCAGACCAGATGGTTTCACACTCGAATTTTACCACACCTACAAAGAAGAACTGGTGCCTATCCTGAAGAAATTATTCCACAACATCGAGAAGGATGGATTCCTCCCCAACACATTTTATGAAGCCAACATAACCCTCAGACCAAAACCAGGAAAGGAAAACTTCAGACCAATATCCCTTATGAATATAGATGCAAAAATTCTCAACAAAATTCTAGCTAACCGAATCCAGGTGCTTATTAAGAAAATAATCCATGATGACCAAGTGGCTTCATCCCAGAGATGCAGGGATGGTTCAACATATGCAAATCCATAAACGTAATTCATCACATAAACAGAAGCAAAAACAAAAACCATATGATTCTTTCAATAGACACAGAAAAAGCATTTGACAAAATTCAACACCCTTTTATGATAAGAACGCTTAACAAAATAGGCATAGATGGGGCTTACCTAAAAATGATACAAGCCATTTATGACAAACCCACAGTGAACATCATACTGAATGGGGAAAAATTGAAAGCATTCCCACTTAGAACTGGAACCAGACAAGGTTGCCCACTATCTCCACTTCTATTCAACATAGTGCTGGAAGTCCTGGCCACAGCAATCAGGCAAAAGAGTGGAATTAAAGGCATACGAATGGGAACAGAAGAGATCAAACTCTCACTATTTGCTGATGACACGATATTATATCTAGAAAACTCCATGGATTCAACCAAGAGGCTCCTGGAATTGATAAATGAATTCAGCGAAGTCTCAAGATATAAAATCAATACACACATCAGAGGCTTTCATATACACCAATAGCAGTCGTACTGAGAACCAAATCAAAGACTCAATTCTGTTCACAATAGCAACAAAGAAAATAAAGTACCTAGGAAGATATTTAACTAAGGAGGTAAAAGACCTCTACAGGGAGAACTATGAAACATCGAGGAAGGAAATAGCAGAGGACTTAAACAGGTGGAAAACAATACCATGCTCATGGGTCGGCAGAATCAACATTGTTAAAATGTCTATACTACCCAAAGGGATCTACAGATTCAATGCAAACCCTATTAAGATACCAACGTCATCTTCACAGAAGTACAAAAATTAATTTTACACTTCGTATGGAACCAGAGAGGACCCTGCATAGCAAAAACAATTCTAGGCAATAAAAACAAAATGGGAGGTATCAATTTACCAGACTTCAAATTTTATTATAAGGCTACAGTAATCAAAACAGCTTGGTACTGGCACAAAAAAAGACCCTTTGACCAGTGGAGCAGAACTGAGAACCCAGATATAAAACCATCCTCATACAGCTATCTAATCTTTGACAAAGCAGACAAAAACATACACTGGGGAAGAGAATCCTTATTCAATAAATGGTGCTGGGAAAACTGGATAGCCACATGTAGAAGACTGAACCAGGATCCACACCTTTCACCTCTTACAAAAATCAACTCATACTGGGTAACAGATTTAAACCTGAAGAGTGAAACTATTAGAATTCTAGAGGAAAATGTTGGAAATACTCTTCTAGACATTGGCCTAAGCAAAGAATTTATGAAGAAGACCCCAAAGGCAATCACAGCAACAACCAAAATAAATAAATGGGACCTCATCACATCAAAAAGCTTCTGCACAGCCAAAGAAACTGTCACAAGAGCAAACAGACAACCTACAGAATGGGAGAAAAGTTTTGCATGCTACAAATCGGATAAAGGGCTGATAACTAGAATCTACTTAGAAGTCAGGAAAATCAAACAACCCTATCAAGAAGTGTGCAAAGGACATGCACAGAAACTTTTCAAAAGAAGATAGAATAATGGCCAAGAAACATAGGAAAAATGCTCAACATCTCTAATCATCAGGGAAATGCAAATCAAAACCACAATGAGATATCACTTATCCCAGTGAGACTGGCCTTTATCAAAAAGTCCCAAAACAGTAAATGTTGGCATGGATGCAGAGAGATAGGAACACTCATACACTGCTGGTGGGACTGCAAACTAGAGCAACCTCTGTGGAAAGCAATATGGAGATACCTTAAAGAGATGCAAGTAGAATTACCATTTGATCCAGCAATCCCATTACTGGGCATCTACCCCAAAGAACAAAAGTCGCTCTATAAAAAAGACACCTGCACTCGAATGTTCATAGCAGCACAATTCACAATTGCAAAGATCTGGAAGCAACCCAAGTGTCCATCAATACATGAGTGCATTAATAAAACGTGGTATATGTATACCATGGAGTACTATTCAACTTTAAGAAACAATGGTGATATAGCACCTCTTGTATTCTCCTGGATAGAGCTGGAACGCATTCTACTAAGTGAAGTATCCCAAGAATGGAAAAACAAGCACCACATATACTCACCGTCAAATTGGTATTAACTGATCAACACATAAGTGCACACATAAGAATAACATCTATGGTATGTCGGGCAGGGGGAGGGGGGAGGAGAGGACGGGTATATGCATACACAATAAGTGCGATACGCACCATCTGGGTGATGAACACGCTGGAAGCTCAGACTTGGGGGCAGGGGGGCAAAGGCAACATACGTAACCTAAACATCTGCGCCCCCATAATATGCTGAAATAAAAGAAAAATAGAACGTGATTACGTTCTAGAAGGCTATAGAGCAGAAAGGTGAGCAGTATAGTCTTGTTCACAGTGTCACTGCAATGATCTCCTGGAGTGCAAGGAAGAGACAAGTTAGGGTGCTGAGCTGACATCACAGGAGACAGAAAAAGGGGAGTGCTCGTTTAGACTGGAGACTTCGCGGCCTGAGCTGTGTGACAGCTGCAGAAGATGTAACAAAAACAACACAAATTTAGGAAATGTGATTTAATAAAACAATTTCACAATTTCAGACCCCTTAGAAATCGTGGATTTCTACTCCTTCATTGACAGAAACGACTACTTCAAATGACTACCACTGGATAACAAAAGACCCGTTGGAAAAAATGCATTTATCTCAACTCTTAACAGGATAACGCTCGGCATGATTATTGTCTGAATATCCAAGTATTTAGTGAAAACCAATGGAAAAAATAATAATTATTTCTCAGGTCTTTTTAAAATTTTGTGTGGGCTACCTATTATCGAAATCTCATGTTGCTCTGTTACTTTTCACGATTGTGGCTTCCCGTATTTTGGTCCTTAGAGGCTGAACTGAACTTAAATTTATATGTCCAGGGTCTAACATGCAGTAAACAGTATTTGTGTAATGAAACTGAGGCAACCTTGCATCCAGTACTTTATTAGGCCTAGTGTAGAGTTCTCACCCCAAAAAAGCTCAGGAGACAGACAAATGAATTAACATCTGCTAATGTGTAACATCACACGTACAAAATGCAACGGCGGCACTGGAAAGCAATAGCTAGGTAAGTAAGGCTTCGGGATGCAGAAGGACCTCCCTAAGGCACGAAGTCTTGAAGGAGACATAAGTTAAAGGAAAACTTTTTCAAAAGCCTTGAAGGTAACCAGGAGACTTAGAAGAATGAAGGCGTATGGTGCAGAGAGATAGAAATAAAAGATTTCTGTAGATTCAGATGTTTCTCTAAATATGCACACAAAAATCACATTTTGATCCTAGCACTCTGGGAGGCGAGGCAGGAGGATCACTTGAGGTCAGGTGTTTGAGGTCAGGAGTTTGAGACCAACCTGAGTAAGAGCGAAACCCTGTCTCCACACAAAAAAAAAAAAAAAAAAGAAAGAAAGAAAGAAAGAAAGAAAGAAAGAAAAATTAGCCAGGCATGGTGGCGTGTGTCTATAGTCCCAGCTGCTAGAGAGACTGAGGCAGAAGGATTGCTTGAGCCCAGGAGTTTGAGGTTGTAGTGAACTATGAAGATGCCACTGAACTCTGGCCTGGGCAACAGAGTGAGACCCTGTGTCTAAAAAAAAAAAACAATGACATTTGGGGTCTATGTTTAAAGTACTGATTACCTTGGACCCAGCCTCAGGAACTCTGACTTAGTATATCTAGATGGAATCCAGAAATCTGTACTTTAACCCCAATGCCCAGGTGATTTTGGTATAGGTAACCTACCTACCATATTCAGGTGGTCGTATGCCAAGCTGAAGAGTATGAATTTTGCCTTGAAGGTATGGAGAATCCCAGAACAAAACATCAAATGCACCTTTTAGAAAATTTGGAAAATAGATTATAAGAGGGCTAGACTGAAATCAAGAGGACATATAGGAGACAATAAACTGCAACAATCCAAGCAATACGTAAATTGGCTATAGAGACGAGGTCCAGGGATGGGTATGATTCCTAGGATGCCATTACAAAAGCTTAGGGTACTTATTTTAAGGTTTTCAATTTCTTTCATTTCATTTTTATTTTTTGTCTGTAAAATGATAAGAAAAATATTACCTACTTATATGATTACAGTAAGCATAAAAATATACTTTCACATGTAACATACCTACTGTTAATAGAACTGGCACATGATCCATTTTTTACAAATGTTCTTATTGTGCCAATGAAGCAGACGTGGAAGCAACAGCTAACAGGCAAAGTATTAGGAGGCAGACAGCACCACGAGTAAACTCAGGCAGACTTAGAGGAAGAAAAGAAGTGGTTAGGATGACACTTTTTTGTTGTTGCTGTTTTTTGTTTTGATTTGGGAGGAGTTACTTTTTATTTTCTAGCGAGTAGATAAATAGTGGGGGGGTGCATATCAGAGAGAAGTTTGGGAGGAAAGATGATGGGTTCAGTTTCATATTTATTAATCAGAGATGCTGAGGACGTCTGAATAGAAGTTACTATGCATCTAGAAGTCAGGAAAGAGGGTGAAATGGAGACAGCTTGGGACGAATCAACAAGAAATTGAACCCATGGGTTTGGTTATATCAACCTGGGAGAGTATGCGGAAGGAGAAGCAGAAAGAAAAGGAAGCAGTCCTGAGAAATGCCTACATTCAGGGGGCACACACATGGAAGAAGACATGCCCACAGAGGAGACAGAGACATAAGGAAAATAAAAGGAAAACTAAAATACAACCAAGGGGATAGTTTATAAAAGGAGGGGCTTCCTGTGTGTAGCAAGAGTGGTAGAGAGCTCATGTAAGGGAGAGACAGGAAAGTACATTCCCTTTCCTGCCGCAGCCAGTGACAGCTGCGTTGGCCCCAGTCCGTCAGCCTCCTGTCCTTATTTTCATGTTACCTTTAAATAGGCTACATGGAAGATTCTAGGTTCTTTAAGAATCTCAACTTCATGGTGGACTCTGTCCACAGACAATTAGCCATTGTCTGTGAAAATCGTGAATATTGAAGTAATCATTTTATTAATTTGATTCCTTTGATCTTTTTATTGTCTACAACTATGCTGAGCCCATTCTTCATCTCCTCCATCTTTATACCATCTTGTACTCAAATGCACGTATAAACAACACAACTTAAACTTCACACTTCCAGCTAGAGAAGAAACCGAAGCGCAACGTGTGCTCTCCGTGGTCGCCCCCAGTATTGACAGGCAGTCACGGCTGCAGCATGGGAGCTACCGCAGTAGCCCTGGCTGCATCAGCTCTCAGAATAGAGATGATCTCCACGTCCTGCTTATATCTCATCTTCAAATCCATAAATCTATTTCTCACACCGAGTCTTAGACACACTCTTAAATTTATACTAAAATGGTAAACAATACACATGGATAATGTCACTTACAGATAAAGTCCTCGCCAGGGCGTACAAAAAGAGTGTGATGGCTTTTCTAGGCTGTGTCATATCAGGCACAGAAACTCGGTTTCTGCTGCCCTGGTTAAGGCTCTCTCGTGCCATTACACTTTTGCATGTGTCATTCCTTCTGCCTGCAACATTCTTGCCCCGTTAGCATCCAACAACATGCACTAAAACTTCACACGTGTTTTCATTTTCACACGTATCTCATTCAATTCTGAGGACAGTCTTGAGGTTCAAGTATCACTCTCCCCATTTTTGTATACAGTTAATGGACCTTTCGAGAGGTAAGTGAAGTTTCCCAGATCACACAGTTAGGAAGTCATGGCCTATCAATGTGAACACAGGCAGGCAGTCTTACCCCAAAACCGTTATCTTAACCTGCACAGTCTGTTCCCTTTTCTCCCTCTGGTCTTAATAAATTTACTTGATCTTTGAGGCTCAGAAGTTTGGTATCCTATATACTAAGTCTGTCCTAGTTCTTATCACACTACAATATAATTGCTGATTTACCAATTTGTTTAAAATGATATATTGCTCACCTCTTGAGAATAAGAGCTGTGTCATTTAGCTCTACATCCCTGTGAGGTGACTGGTTGTGCTTACGTTGCAAATAAAGAAGCTAAAGTTCAAAAGTTGAAGAGAATTGCACAAGATTACCTAGCTGGAACAAGACTGAAGCTGGGCCCTGAACCCCAGGCCTCTGACTCTCAACCTCATCTGCCTTCCCTTCCTCTATATTATCTTTTAATCAATGAACGCAACAAAGTCATTTTAAAATGGGAAGGTTCCTGTTTGGAAACAAATTCATGTAATCAATATGTATAAACATAATCTACCTAAGGCATTAAAACGATGAAAAGAAATAACGCAATGGCCAAGTTGAAGACAAGTAAACCTCACGATTCAGTTTTGCAGAGGCAAACACTACAACATTATTGAAATTCGGACCACGCTATTAGTTTGTTAACACATCAACTTGAAGTAAGAAGAGAAGAGCTACAGTTGGACATATCAGTACAAGTAAACAATATTTTATTTCATGGATTGCTAATTTTAAAATGATTTTTACCGAAAGCTTAAAAAGCATCTGAAAATAGGTAAGCTCAGTAAATTATCTAGTTGATGATAGCTTAAAACTCCTTGCATGCAATTCCTTGATTCAAGTAGGTCAACATTAATCTGTAACAGTCATGCCTAGAAAAATATCTATCAGAAACATTGCAGTGTTGGCAAATCTGAACCATGTATTTATGCTTTATTAGCCTATTAAAATTAAGAATTTTCTAGAAACCTTTCCTCCACACATAATGACATACAAAGCCTGCTTTGTGTCATCAGTGAACATGAGTAATTAGAACAGCTGGAAATTACTGTGATTCAAAGTTACACAGTGCAGATTCTCAGTATAACTCATGCAAAGCCAGCTCCTTAAATGCACTAAATGCAGATTGTTGCCGTTGTTTGTATCGTTTCACAATACTAAAGCTTTTCTTTTGTTTGTTCATAATGCCATAACTTTCGCTCAACTGTCTTTATCTCCTTTATATCGACAGTGCTTAGAATAGAGAAGAGGGATGTGTCTCATTTAAATTGGCTTGATCGTGCACATTAAACACTGCTACCTGGAGACAGATTCACTTAACCGTTTTTGATGACAATTCCTACACAGACTGGTATCATAAGGTTTTACAAAATAAAATAGAAGTAACATTAATTTGTGATAAATATGTTCTAAACAGAAACATATTATAACTTTTTTCTGAATCTGAACACCCTGAACGCACTGAACAACTGACCATCAATGGTCTCTGCAAATGTGACTTGTCACAATTCACATACCTAAACTAGCCTCAAATACCATAATCAATTTTAGAATTCATATCTTAGCATAAACTATATTAACACTTAATTTCAAATGTGCAAATCAAGTTTTAAAGTCTTTGCACTGAAAAATTTTCAAAAAATTCCTATTTCCTCAGACCCTAATTGGAAATATTTCTCATATCAGTGACTAGTCATTGAGATGTCTGGATTCGATGTCAACACTTTACCTAAGGAAACTCAATTTTTTTCTCAATGCTGGCTATGACATTCAGGTCCCACTTATGTAACGGAAATCATTCATTCTTGCAAATACCACAGATCTCTGCCTAAAGGAAGTAAGAAAGTGCACAAAACAGTCGCCCTATTTTATTTCTGTGAAGAACTGGCAGACAAAAAGAGATGAGGATGTGACGGTTGGAAATTTTTATGAGCCTCTGAAAAGTTCCAGACTTAAGGCATTTGAATACTGAGAATAAAACTCAATAGTATAAATCTTTACTCTTCTTCCTATTCTGCAGCTAATTCTAACCTCCAAAATGATTTTTAGATGGGAAGAAAGAAAAAGAAAGAAAGAAAGAAAGAAAGAAAGAAAGAAAGAAAGAAAGAAAGAAAGAAAGAGAAAGAAAGAGTGATGGCAGTATCTGGAACGCCGTCGTAGCAGCGGACTATGGCAAGGCTGTGAGCTCACAGCACTTGGTTTCAAGATACCTGGAATTCTGCGTCATTTCTATTCCAGTGAAGCGAACAGTGTCCCATGAGGAACACTTCACAATTCAAGAAAAGCACAGGACATACTATATGTGAATTTCTGAAGTCCTTTTGAGTTTCCATTTTTTGATATTAAAATGTACTATTTCATAAAATACTAAAAGATAATTCTAGGTAGATACATATAATTGCTATTAACCAAAAGAAATTCCACGTTAAAAATAAATAAGTAGAGCTAGTAGTTGGATGAGAGAGAGAATCTTTTAAAGGAGTCAGCTCATACTGTGTTTTCCTAAATCCTTTCAGAAGGCGTTACCTGAAATGATGCCACAGTAACGACTGTGAAGAGCTGACTTCTCTGTGTCTTTTTCCTCCACGGACCTTTTCTGCCTATATACGCGGTGTGGATGACCCGTTATGGCCATTGTATCATTGAGTGGCTCAATAAATATGAAGTCCTCATTGAGCTGTATAAATCCCATCTGGAATATATAACACAAAAACATATGTAAGAAGTATCATTTAAAAATACCTTTTAGGTTCTTCTACTCAAACATTCTGTTTTCTTTAACAAATGTGCATACGGTCTTCTAGAGAAACTATTTTAGCAACCCCACTATTACGGTAACTATCTTCCTATTTTATGACTTCATCTTTATGTACTTTATTGCACTAGCATGAACTTCATTTAGTTAGTCTTAGCCTGTGTGGGTGGGAGGCCAGACGCCAGCGACAGATGCACAGTAAAAATTTTGGAATGTTAAAGGCTCACTTTGGGAGACCCATGGGGTCACTTACATGTACAGCGTGTACAGAAAGAGCAATACAGTTTTTAACTGCAGACACAACACAGTCCAACTTTTTGACAATTATTCAATAAAGTAATTCACGTAACATATCAAGGCAAATGCAAGAGACATAGCATTGAAATTAATACATAAAATATTCTCAAAGCCTTCTACTAAACATTTTTAAAACCTTTAAAGAATAAATTAGAAAAAAAAATGAAGCATCACTTACATAAACAAGTTTCATTTCATACAGTGCCATGTTTTTAAAAGTCATCCAATTGTGAGACAGAGGGTTAAAACTGTAAAATATGGTTATGATCAATGAAAAGAACTTAAACAGGTATCCTTGAACTATATGGAGACTACGCTTAGTCATTTCTTCCTTTCTTTTTTCAGAATATAAATTTACATTATAACTAGGAAAGTGTTCTGCATGGAATAACATGAAATAACTTGGTATTTTCAATTTTTATTATTTAACTCTACGTAATATATATGAATTGCACACGTTTGACTATGTCACCTCTTTAGCAAATAGTTTTGAAAAAATAAACCACTAAAACCTTCATTATTCATACCCAATCTGCAAATATCAAAGTTCTTAATTCTGTTTTGTATTACCAATATGAAATGTATGTAAAATTCATTTAAATTTGATCCACATATAAGTAGTAGTACAACAGTAAAACTATATCTTCATATATAGTAATTCTTCCAAACTGAAAATTAAGAAAACATAAATCTACTCTGAAAAAAATTCATATTTTCCTTAAAAGTATGGAAGAATTATTTTCAAATGTGTTTGCATTGTTAGAGTGTGTTGCATCTTCTATACAGAAAGCCCAGGCAATCACCAGTATGCACCTCATTTTATTCTGTATTGAATTGACATTACAAGACACGTTAAAAAGTAAACCTAAAAATCCTAATCAATCTCATTTTATTGAATTTTTTATATCATTTAAAAAATTCTCAAGAACTAGAATAAGCCAGTCCATCACCTCTATCTGTCCTCCTCCTCTCTCCCTTCGTCTCTCTCTCTCTCACCCACACACGTGCACACATTTGGGGATAGGAGGTAATGTAAAAAATATTAACTCTAATAACCTTCAAAAATATTAAGCGTATATGTTTGAGCCATATATTTTTGTGTAATTTTAATATCCCTTCAAATAAATTCTTTTATTTTCTGTACAGATTTTACTTTTCTGAAAACTGAAACTAGCTTGAATTTTAAAGTAATTACATAAAATTCAACAATTTTTTCCCTTGAGCTTAATTTGATGAGAAACAAGAGAAAAATAAATATAAGAAATATTAATAGCCATTAAAGACATAGTTCATCTACCCATGGATTGAGAATAGGTGGTTTCACGTTATATGTAATGGACCCTGATTGTGAAAATATAGAAATATGTTGTTCTTGTCTTACACATTTGTGTAACTTTGAGATTCACAAAGTATCCCAGGCCACTAATAAAACTGACAGTGTGGCTGATGATTAAAATAATAATTATGATGTTCAGTTAGAACATGTTCAGTTTACCTAAATCATAAATTTGCTATCCAATACTTTCTTTCAACAGGTTATAAACATGCTTAGATTTATAATAATAAACCATATAAAATTTAATTGCATACTATCACATAACATTTAATGACTCCTAGAAGAGAATCCGAACTTAGATTATTATTTGGGTTCCTAACCTACTGTCAGTCATGCAACTATAAGAAAGTTATAGTACCTTTATCTATACAATAACTTCATAGGGTTGTTTGTAGGCTAATTTTTTTAAAACACATGTAATGATCTTATCATGGGGTCTGAAAATGGGCAACTACTCAATGAATGTTCACTGTTATTTTTACTTTAATAATAAGGATAACCATAATAAATATAAGCACCCAAATCTTTGAGTATAGACTGAAAAACTAACAAGAGTCCAAAGAATCAAAGTGTATTAATATTCGTATCCCCCTATTAGCACATTAAATATTGTCCGAAATAAATGTTTTGTTGTGTTTTGTTTAGTTTAGTTAGGATTTGGAAGCTTCTTCGCAACATAACTATCTGTTGCATTAGAATTTTATATCTACTGACATTTTTATGAAGAAGAAAGCCACTTTCAAAAGGAAAAAGAATGTTGGAATAAGTACAAATGATGACTCATTCATTCAACACTTGATCACAGTCCAACCACTGTGTGCCAGACTCAGTTCACTCTGGGGCACATTGAGCTCCAAATGTCATGATGTGGACTTTCTATCTGAGCCTGCAATACTGTCCTATGGTACACAAAGTGCTCTAGCTAGGGTATGTATCATTCAAGATACTGGCTTGCATTAAAGCAGAATTGCAGAAAATCTTCAGGTTTTCTGTGTCCCCACAAATGGCTCATTTCTTCTATTGACAAAATAAATTGTTTTATCTGTACTGTTATTTTACAAGCCACGGAAGAACATAAACCCATATTAACCTCTCTACACACATGCCCCTGTGTTGGAAGATCCACAATCAGGCAGCATTTGCTTTTAGTGCAAATATTGTCCTCTCAATTTTAGAAGGAAAAAAAACCATGTGAATTAATATGGCATAATACATTATTTAAAATAAATGTAAAGTATGTAAGTGTTTTTCTGCTAGATTATCCTTTTTAAATTTTTCAAAATAATTTTAACTATTTTGAGGTATTTTATAGAAATACATGGAAATGAAATTAAGTTTAACGGTTGCTTTCTACTTTATGTCCGACATGGCATTTTCTCATATGGTGGCATGTGTTCTTTTGTCATTTAACGTTATTTTTTGATTTTAAAATTTAATAGGAATCTCAGCATTTTTGCAATTTAGCATTGCTTATGTGAAAATAAGCTATCAGTCATTTCTTTTCTTACTGGTTCTGATTTTTTTTTCTCTACTTACGTGGCTCTGTGCGTTTTAAAACAACCATTAACGTTGCCCTCCATGTAGGTGTATTGTACCACCCCCAACTTCCAATCACAACATGGAATCTGATTTGGCCAATGTACAGGGATATTTATACATGGCTGTTTCAATTCATCAAATATAAATGTATTGCTTGTTCCAATTCAGATTAATTATGGGCTGTTGAACAGAGGAAAAGATCCTAAAGTTTCTAATGCAGGCCTAACTAAAAAATTAGAAGGAATGGAAAGCAATATGGTACTCTCCACTCTTGTTCCTTCTCCTACTAGAATGATATTTCACTTCCACTGCATCACTTCCCATTCCCTTATGTAACTCAAGTATTAATATAACTGTTTCAAGTTTTCTTTTCATTCTTTCATGGTCCTTCCTTAACATTTTCTTTATCTTCCAGAACCTTAGTTTTTTAGGCAGAGTTTCACTGAACCGGCTGAAGGTAATTCTTTGAGGCTCAGTTGAAATATATGTATTGATTACTCATTAAGTATTGGATATTGTAAGCGTCTGTGATAATATCCTATTTTTTAAAAAATATGATCTTGTAATTCCACCTGTGGGTACATATCCAAAGAAAATGAAATCAGTATGTCAAAGATATATCTGCACATCCATGTTCATTGAAGTATTATTCACAATAGCCAAGATAGGAAATCAACCTAAATGTCTATCAATGGATGAATGGATAAAGGAAATGTACACACACACACACACACACACACACACACACACACATTCAACACAAGAAATGATAAATATGTCAGACAATGGATATGTTAATCAGCTTGATTTAACTTTAACCTTTCCACAGTGCATCCGTATAGCAACAAACATTCTGTACACCATAAATATGTATAACTTTTCAATTAAAATAACCAATTTTAAAATATATAGCATATCACAAGAACTAAATGTCATAAATGCTAAGGGACATAAGGAAGGTGATAAATCATTATAATTTCACAATATGAGAAAGGTCTCGAGGGACAGCAGGATTTGGTTAAGCCTAGGGCCAGGACGCACCTTATGAGAGGGGCATTACAAGCAGGGACAAAGAGGATAGAGAGGCAACCATTTTAAAAGATGTCTGGTGTGAGCAGAGAAATGGGAAAATGCAGCCAAAATATAAAATGAACCCATATAGTTGAAAAAATCAAATGACAATGTTCTTGATGGGAAAAAGAACGCTAATATCTTGAATATCTTAGGATAATGAGTCTATTGTCCCAGTATAAGGCATATCAGAGAATCAGTGAGATTCTAGAAGGAACACAGTGTTTTGTCTGTAAACAATGGCAACAGAAATTGCTGATAGGGTCTGGCATCAGTACATATCTGTAAAAATATTTTAGACCAACGTCCAATGCCCTACATGATCTGAACTTCTGTGTAAGTTTGGCTTTATTTTCTTAAGTATTTTCTTGTATGCTAAGGTTATAGTGTATATCTCTTTAAGTAAATAATGCATTATATAGTTTCGAATGTAAGCATAAGATAGGGCTTGGCATAAATTATAATGCCATACATGTGTTTTATGCTTTATTCAAATAAAATGTCTTTTCAATATTACTATAAATGGGAGTGATTTCTAATGCATTTGTGTATCCTATATTTACATATAAATCTATATGGAAATACATTTCTGACACCACATCTATACTATTGTCTTGTTATTCTAAAACACCCTTGCTGACTCGACCCTTTTAATGTTTTTCCAGTATGCCCAAAAAGATAAACTCGAAGGCTTTAATGAAGCTGTATAAGGTACAAAGCTACAATAAACTCTTGCCCCCTCTCCAGTTTTATTTTCACTACTCAAACTTCATATGTAAGTGTAACAAATAAACTTTAACTGTTTGAACAAACATTATATTTTAACATATTTCAGAATAACGTCTAGTCGCATGATTACATCTTGGTGCATTGCACATGCTGTCTTCTTTCCAGAATGCCACCGTCCCTGTGAAGAGCTATCAATTCTTCAAAATCAAGCAGACCCTGCTCTTTCCCCAAAGTAACCACTGCCTTCCCTATCCACCTCTACACCATACATTTTCTGTTGTTGCACTAATATGTCTACCGTGGTTATTGTTTTATGTCTCTCGAGCTACTTGAGAGGAGAGTTTTGCACAGTGTTCATCCTCATGCCTTCAGTGCATAAGGCCTAGCACATAATAGGTGCTCAAGGAATGTTGCTTTTAACTTGACGTATTCTTCTATATTAAGCTAATAGAAAATATATCCATTCACTGCTTTGAAGAGCATGTATTCACTTCACCTGTGACTTCGTCTTAGGGAAATGTAGAATTTTATTTCTTCCACTGGGCAACATTTCTTTCCAATGTTGCCTTCCTTGGACACCCAAGTAATATCTTTAGAAAAATCTTTTGTGTGGCAACGTTGTTAACATCATTCCATTTTCTTTCCTAGCCAAAGGGCATCAAAGAGAATTATAAAACTACAGCGATAGAAGGAAACTTAGAAATCATTCAGACATTATTAGAACTTTAAAATAAAGAAAACCAAGCCTTAGAAATAGTTCATGCCTATCCCAAAATCAAACAGAAGTAATGTGAATGTGAGAGCTAGAGTGTAAGCCTCCCAATTTCCAAGTTAATTTTTCATTTTAACACATCACTCTATATTTGCTTGCTACCTAAATTCTACTTGCATTTCAGTCTACATTGCAGTCCCCTTCCCTTACCATGAAAACTCAAAAACTTGTTCTGAGGCCATCCACAATTTCTTTTATATTCTCTTTTCTGAGGCATTTCATCTTTGACCACTTCCTCCTCCACGAATTTGTCCTGGTCTTGTCTTTTCTAGGAACTATTTGTTTCCTTAAACATGTGTTCTTCATTCCAAGGCAGGTCTTTGGTCAGCAATTGTTCTCTCCATCTATTGCTTTCAATGGCTTGGTCACCTCCTCTCTGGAATAACTCCCCAACTCTCCCTGCCACCCTACTGCTCCCCTCCAGATCTGTTCTCCAGTGGTACCATCATTCTCTCCAAGGGTGTATACCTGTTTACGGCTCCATCATTTTTTTAGTTAACCAGGCTAAAAATTATATCATCCTTTAGTTTTTCTTTCTCAAACTTAAAGTATTTACAAAGAAAACAATAATATAAGATAATAATTTGCCTGTATGCCAGGCACTTTACACGCGCTATTTCATTTAATCTATACACCAAGCTTGGGACACAGAATTTCACCAGTTTTACAGTTGAAAGAAAGTGAGTTTCAAAAAGATTTACTGTGTCCTAAGACCACATATCAGTTTGTGGTGAACACAGGATTCAACCCAACAGCTGCCTAGCTTCAAGTGCATGCTGCCTTTATGAGGCTATCTGCAAAAGGCTAGGCCAGCCATATGACTTTTGTTTCAAATAATCCTCGTCTTTAAAAAATTTTGCACTAAGGATTTGGATGTCAAGCACAACACCTCACAGATGGTAGATATCCAATATCTGATATCGATAACAAGGCCAGGCCCCATCCTTCACAAAGCAGAAGACAAAAGTACTGCATGGAAGGCTCTTTACCCTAAGCTGACAGTTTTATTCGATCAGACTTCTTAGCTGCCAGAGACACACTGGCTTTCTCAGTGGGCTGGGGGTTTCATCCCCAGGCCTCCTTCATGGGTGGATGCCCAGCAACTCTCCATTGAAAGCACCTGGCAAACGCAGAGCTCAGCAATCACATCCCATAATGCTATCTGCCACCTAAGAACTTTTCTCCTCCTTCTCGGTATCCACCAATAGCTCCAATCCTAGGGAAGCCAGAGAAATCCCAGTGCACTGAGCAAGAGGAAGGAAAGCTCTAGGTCAGGAGATAATGAGTACTCTGACCCCATTCTCTCCTTTTCGCTGCATGTGATTTGTTCCGAGAAAGCCTGAATGTGGAGGGCATGTGGCAGAGAAATTTTAACTTTATGTGAATTTGGACGGTTTGATGATTATGGAATAAATATTTTAATGTCCAAACAGAGACTTTTTGTGACTAAATTTACTGGAGGCTTTCTTACAACCTAAAAGTAAACAATACCAGAAGTAAAACGGGGGTGGGAGGGCAAGCCACAAATGTGTTTTATTATATCCCTTGAGTCCTGTTTACTCAATGAAAGTCCTACAAGGGGTTACAAAGTGAAGTGCAAATGGCCCTTCAGCTGAGAGGACACCTGAGAAGAGACCTAGCATATGACAAGTGGCCAGGCCAAGGTGTAGGGAGACAGCATCCTAGGCAGAAAGGAAGCAAAGTCCTGAAAAGGGAACATGCCTGGCATGTCTGAGGAAAAGCAAGGCCAGTGCAGCTGGGACAGAGTGACAGAATGGGACATGACTGGCCCGGGCATGCCATAGCAGCATCATTTATCGCTTCATATTGAAAAATGAACCCTCATGGAAGTCCTCTTTGGTTTACAAACCATCTGTATTTTCTTTACAAATTTTACTATGGGTGACTCATGAGGACTTTCTATGTTATATTCTTTCAACGCAGTCATATTTTATTTAGATAATTATATGGGAACATATTTCACTCCTATGAATGAAAAAAATATGCTTTCTCTTGCATTTTCTTGTAAATTGCCATCCTTTTCTATCTTATCCTGACATTTTATAGCGAAATGAATTTTAAAAAGTTTTAAGATGTTCCCTTTTAACTTTATTATAGACAGACAAGATCAAAAGTATGATAATAAATGGCAGCTGCTCTTTGCCCTCTATGTTGGAGAAGTGAAGTGCAAGTGGCAAATGCTCGTAATGTGGAAAATGAATGCCCCATCCTGATGTGTAGTTATCCAAAATAACGATTTTTATTGTTGTTGTTGTTACTATGATAGTTCCCTCATTTCTATCTATAAACTCTAATTTTTGCTCGTATCAAGAAATGGTATTGATTTTCACATACTTTCTCTTATTCACTCATTTACAGTAATCTCTTGTGGCTTATAGCAATTTTTAATTAATCCTTTGGGATGACTATAGATTCTCTAACTATGCAGAAAACATGTTAAGAAATAGGGAGCGAATTCAGTTTTAAATCTATTTTGTAGCTTTTATTAACCAGCCTAGCCAGAAGCGAGTATGTTCCATTGTATCTTTCTCATGATTATTTAATGTTAATTACAAATATACCTATTCAATACCTACCATACAGCAGCATTCAAGGCACTGAAGGATTTGAGATGAAAACAGATTGAATCCCTGTCTTTAAGGACCTTCTATATTGAGGAATGGAAAATGGAAAAAAGTCAGGTATTCAGACAAATATGCTTGAGAAATTATAAATTGTAAAAAGAATTATCAAAGAAATAAACAAGGATCTGAGAGAAACAGAGTGGAGGATGAGATGCTAGTGAGGGTGGCCCAATTAAGCCTTCCTAAGGAGACAGGATCTGAGGCAAGACCTACGGTAAAAGGAGCAGCAGCCACATGAAATGAATGTAATGCACGTGGAAGAAGGACGGGGTCTCAGGTGGAAGAAAACCAGGCATCGAGGCTATCATTCTGGAATATATGTGGGGGGAACTCCACATACCTACTCCGCATTCACAAAAGTGTGCCCTCTTAAATTATTATTTATAACAACATATGTTTGTGTCCCACATGTCACAGTAAAAGATATATGTTTTAAAAATAAAAAACAAATAATATGTAATATAGCTATAGTACTTAGCAATATGGAGGCAAGTACCAGAGGAAATGGAATTGCTGTGGTAGGGCAGAAATCTAAAATGGGAACGAGGGGCAGGATATTTTATTTTTTCTACAGGGTGTCCCAAAAGTTGCCACACGTAGGGAAATGGGAAATTTTTTTGTAGCTAAATGTACCTTTCTTTACAAAATATTCATTACAATATTTCACAAAATTTTTACTTTGTATGGAGACTTTTGGGACACCCTGTAATATAATTTTTATCTTAAGCATTGACTTTTTAAATGATGTATGTATGGCTTTGATTACACTTTAATTTAAAAGAAAGGTTGAGATGGAGAGACACAAGACTTGCTGGGAGCCTACTGCATTAGTTAAAGCAATAAATGATGCCGGCATTAGCGTAAAGCCCATCAGTGAGGAAAACCTGCAGACCAGCCCTGATTCAATCACGGCGCTGACAAGCTGGCACACACACGGAGGCAGCAACGGCAGTCCCACACGGACAGCCACAGATGCAAAAACAGCACAGAGAGGTTGGCAGGGCACGGTCCACGTACAGCTCTCAAGACCGTGACAAGACATTTAGATTTCATTTGAAGTATAACTTGAAGCAAATGAGGCATGATCTAAGTAAATTCTAAAGAAAATTCTAAAGTTCTTTTTTGGAAAACAGATAATTGGATGACAAGAGTAGAATAAGGAGGACAGTTTGAAGTGAGTTCTAATAGTCCAGGTGTAAGATCATGGTAGCTAGACTAAGGATGTGGAGAAAAGTAAATCTATTAGAAATTTATTTTGGATTTTCACCCAAACCAGAGGGCAAACATCCAAGAGTGTTAATGGTGTGATGTTGGGATATGGGAGGAGTGGCGCAGAAGTATTAAGGATGACTCTAAAGCTTTCGGCTTTAGTATTTAAGAAGGGAAGACAGGTGCCCTGTAACTGAGATATAAAAGTCAGATCCTCAAGCTGAAACAGATTTTAGGGATAGAAAATCAAAGTTTCTGATGAGAACTTACTAAGTTTGATACATCTGTCGGACATTCGAATGGAGAAATCAAGTAGACAGTCGGAGTAAGGAGCTTACTGGATGATTCTGAGCTGGAGACATATATCTGGAAGCTGCCAAAATAAAGATAATTTTTCAAAATATAGGAATGAATGATGTTATCCAGTAAGAAAGTATAGAGAAAGATCAGAAGGGAGCCTAAGATCAAACCCCGAGGACTCTAACATTGACAAGAAGAGAAGGCACCAACAAGGGAAACCGATGAGGAAGGGCTAAGTGAGGTTTGAGGAAAGGTGGAAGCTAATATAGTTGATCAGGATTAACTCTTCTCTAGAGTTAGACGTTTCTAAGCAGCTTAGAAGAAAAGACAGGAATAAACTCTCCTTCAGTTCACTGAGGAAATTATTGCCCCTGTCATTAGTTGCTCAGGTTCAAAATGTTAGTAGTGTTATGCAAGATGATCAAACATATGTGTTCATGCTGTTAAATTCAACAGCAAAAACTGAACAAAGAAACATCCCATGCCTTCATCCACCAGGATTCTCAAAAGTTATACCCATGTGACTTCCTTTGGCTGCAAAGAAAAGAATTTTACATATCCCTTATTGTTGAATCAAGAGAACTTAAATTGGCCGGGCGTGGTGGCTCACGCCTGTAATCCTAGCACTCTGGGAGGCCAAGGCGGGAGGATTGCTTGAGCTCAGGAGTTCGAGACCAGTCTGAGCAAGAGCGAGACCCTGTCTCTACCAAAAATAGAAAGAACTTAATTGGACAGCTAAAAATATATATAGAAAAAATTAGCCGGGCATGGTGGCACATGCCTGTAGTCCCAGCTACTCGGGAGGCTGAGACAGTAGGATTGCTCGAGCCCAGGAGTTTGAGGTTGCTGTGAGCTAGGCTGACGCCACGGCACTCGCCCCAGGCAAGAGAGTGAGACTCTCAAAAAAAAAAAAAAGAGAAATTTATTAACTACCTAACTTTTCTTGACCTATATTATTTCTTCAACAACAAAAAAAGTGGGTTCCAACTCACCACCAACCCTGGCACTGAATGAGTTAGTACATATCCGGTTGTACACCTGGTTGTCAGAGGGTTAGTCACTCTTATTTTCAGAGCCATTCACCATGGCGATGAGCCCTGGCAGCATTCATCTCCTGCAATTCCAGCCCAGCTCTGTGCGTCTGGTGGAACAGAATGAGACCGCTGCGAAAGCGCACAGCTGTGGCTCGGGGAGGCTCTCATCGTGCCAGGTCTTGCTGGTGACCTCACAATTGACAGAGATTTGCCAACCTCCTACATGCCCCTAGAGAGTAGATGGATATTCATGTTACCATGGAAACAAGATTAGTGGAGCAAACTACTCAAGGGCCATAGCACTGGTACTCAGAGACATGGAAAATCTGCGACAGCTTATTTTCAGGATTCAATTAAAGGTCAAATGAACGCAATAATTTATTCGGCAATATTTACTGAGTGCATACTCTGTGTCAGTTAATGTCCTAGATGCTGGAAATATAGCAGTGTACAAAAAGGGCAGTCATTTTAAAACAGACTGTCAATTTTAAGTAGCTTACCATAACTAAAGACTTTACTTATCGTAGATTTTAAGTCTTATTTCGTATTTGCACCCACGTCAGCAAAATGTAGTGATGGTTTTTTAAAGAATTTTTTACATTTAGGGCCCTTGGATCCCACATCCCCATTCTGAATGACATTAAATAATATCAAAGAAATTACAATGTTTTCCCTCTTAAAAGGATCAATAAACTTTGTGCCAACAAAGTTCTTTCTTGCAGGGTCTGTTTCTTAACCATAACATCCCCAAATACAAATGTATATGTGCTGAAGGAGAATTTTAAAAACACACTTGAACTTTTTTTTCTTCCCTTCCTTTCTTTACTTTCTCTTTTATACATGTCCCACCAGTTAGTACAGAGGCTAAAGAAACTAATGTAATCTCTTGCTGATTTATCAGAGGCTGCCTTGGGAGATGATACACCTAAAGCGCTAATATAATACAGGATAAGCCCTGAAACCCAAGCACCAGACTACATCAGGACTACTATGTCCACATGTCTTGTTTTAGGAAAGACATTTATAAACAAGAGAACATCAGAAGAAATTAAGAGCCAGTGCTTCCAAATTCTACCCAGAGAAGGAATCCTTCATCAACATCACTGATAAATATTTCAAATTCTGTTTATGCATTTCAATACCAGTAGAGCAATTAAACTTGGAAGCAACTCAGTTCTCTACTGGACAGTGATATCCTCAGAAAGATTTTTATAAAAGGTTCAGAAAGCCACTACGTTGTACTAAGAGTCCAGATTCTGTACCTTTTTTTTTTTTTCTTAAGAGACAGTGTCTGACTCTGTTGACGAGGCTGGAGTGCAGCAGAGCAATCGGGTTGCTGCAGCCTGGAACTCCTGGACTCCAGCACTCCTCCTGCCGCAGCCTCCTGAGAAGCTGAGACTACAGATGCACAACACCCTAACTGGCTATTTTTTCTTATTTTTTGTAGAGGCAGTGTCTTGTTATGCTGCCCAGACTGGTCTTGAACTCCTGGCCTCAAGAAATTCTCCTGCCTTGCCTTCCTGAAGTGTTGGATTACAGGCATGAGGCACCATGCCCAGCCCTGATTCTGACTCTTTAAGCACCTTTTTATGCTTCAAATATATAAAAAATATTCCCCTGGTCCAGTTACTATAACCACTTCTGATATCAGATGGGTTTGCTGTCCTTCTTCATTCTTATTATTCTTGAATGTTCTCTAGTTCATATACGTCTTTCTTAGGCTTAATTTCCTTTGATTCTACATATGGCAATAAATGTTGAGTGAAAAAATGTCTTTAGTATGCAGGACAAGTTGAAATCAGGGACTATTAGAAAAATACCACTTTAAGAACCTATTGCAGACTGACATAAGATAACAAAATGGAAAGTGTTTTCATTTATTATCTTTACATTCTTTATTAGGAAATATTTCAAATGTTCAGATATGCACAGGACAATAAAGTACTTAATCCCATCCTCAGTATTTAACAATAATTAATAATTATTTGGTAGAGAACTTTTAAAAAAACATATAAAAATGTATTGATTCAGTTGAAGTGGACCCTATACACCTTCCCAAAATGAATTCTCTTCCCTTATTGCTCAAAAGTAAGTACTACACTGAAGATGGCGGGTATCTTCTGCATCCATGTTTTTTACTTTCACTACATATATTTTGCCATTAAAAATGTTGCAATGAACATGTTTAGACTTATTTTAAAAGGTTCACTCTGCTCAGATTCAAGATAAATATCGAAGGTAGAAGAAAAAAGAATGCACTGATGCTTGGAAGTGCAATTTGAGAGAAAGAGACAAATTCACAAAATTCACAATGCAATTTTGGCCCACGTCAATATGGCCATCAATAATATAAAGAATAATGTATAAAGAGCAATCAGTGAATCAGGGGATTGAAGGGGAGGAGGAGATCAATTCAGTTTGGAATATGTTAAGGTTGATGTATCTATTAGACCTCATGTTTAAATGTTAAGTAGGTAGCTGGATAGCAATCATGGAGTTCAACAGAGAGGCCTGAACTACAGCTATAGATTTTTGAGGCATTGGCAGACATTCGGCATTTAGGCCATCAGAGTGGATGAGATCACCGAGTTAGTGTAGACAGAGATGAAAGAAGACCCTTGCCTGAGTACTAGGACTTATCAGTGTAAAACAGATGCAGAGAAAAGTAATAATCAATAAAGCATCTAAGAGGAAGCAGTCAGAGAGGTGTGGCATCCAGGAGGGCAAGTGACAAAAACGTAGCTCAAGGAAGGCAGGATGAGTTATTTCGAATGCGGTTGATGGTGAAGCAACATGAGCAGTAGCCCCGTGCGAATATTTCTCTCTGCCAGCTCCACATTTTCTATCCTTTGCAATTAACTACTCTGAAATATGGACACATTTGTTACAATTCAAATAAAAAATCAGATAAAACTACCAAACCACCATTCCATTCCTTAGCATTTCATTAATGCTAAGTGTAATATAAATTTCAATGGAATATGGGAAAAATGTCTCACCTCAAAATTCTTCACATGTTTATTTCATAAACAAATTTGGCAAATTGAAAGAAAATATTTACCATATTTAACCAAGAATATATTAAAATATAAGTAGTTCTGGTATAGGAAGTTAATAGAGTAGAAGTATTCCAAATTATATGATAGGGAATTCACAATAGAAGAAACACTAATAGCTGAAGACATGGAAAGATGATCAACTTGACCAATAATCAAGGAAACTACAATAAAAACAATAACAATGCCATTTCACTGTCATCTACTTGCAAATAAAATTTAAAATTAGAGAATTAATTAGAGGCTACTGGAGTAACAGATACTCTAAAACAGTGTCAAGTGGCAGAATAAATGGTATAAACACTCTAATGGGCAATTTTGCACTATCTCTTAAACCAAAAATGTGTAAATTCAATGGCTCGGCAGTTTCACCAGAAAGAAATATTTGCATAAGCATATAAGAGAACAAGCAAGTACAAGACTGGCAGTGCAAATTGTTTCTCATAATTCAAAATAAAATTGAAAACAACCTAAGTGTCCTCTGTATGTACCAATTTAATGAGGTGGTTATAAAATACATGTTTTGAAAAGATAACTAAGAACAGTTCCATGTTTACTCTGCAAATTCTCTCAGGAACCTGGGATGAAAGGACACCTCTGTACCAGAAAACATGGGCTTCTTTGAGGAGTTAGGGGCTCTCATCCCATTATCTACCTAGACATCAATTTCCTTTGGCCAGTATTTACTCTATATTTCACAAGCTAGAAATTATTTATTTTAATTATTTTTAACGTAGGAATTAGAGAGCTTTCTTTGACTCTCATCATATTATTACAAATTGATTCTTACCTTGTGATATACTCAGCACAGTCCCTAGCAGCCTATGAATGCACAGACTCTTCTTTCTTCTGTTTCCTACACATTCTTCTGAAATTTCTGAAGGCTATATAGGAAATCGAAGCCTACAGGAAAACAAGTATATGAAGCCATCATCTCTGTGGGTGTGCATTGTATAGTTATTGGCCATGGGAAGTCACTATATCACTTATCTGTATGAGAATGGGGAAGTGTCAGAGTCCTTTTAGACATTGGTTTCTGGATGGCATTTTAGTACTTAAATTTGAAAGGAATTTTGGGAGAAAAACAGCAGTGAGAAAACTTCATTCAACTGCTCATTCAACCAACAGACATTTTCAGGAATGGCAGAAGTAATTACTTCCACACGTTTTCTCTCAGATCTATTCAAACAAATTAACATACAAATTGCACACCAGTACATTATTATGTTAGCCAAATTTAACACTCTGAATCCATTTAATTAATTTTAAAAACAGCTAATAGGTAGCATTCTGAAAGGTCTAGAAAATTATTTAATGCCTGGGCCGAAACCTTTTCTATCTCTACTTCTCATCTCCATTTTATTTAACAAATGCACTTACAGCACTCACAATGATGTCAAAAGTATCTTACTGATTCTTAACAGGTGAAGAAACTGAGGCCCCTAGGAGGTTAATTGTCTAAGTCAGGTGACACAGGGAGCTCTCTGGGAGCTTGAATTGAAACCCACACACTCTGGCTGCTGAGCCCATTCTCTTAATTTAAGCTTGCTAAGAGTACTCTAAAAGTGAACTTGTTTGCTTTGGCATTTCACATTCAAACATTAATGACTAAGTCTTTTCCCCCCTCAAACTTAGTAATTAAATTCAAAAAAATGTATTCAGTTGCAGCTACATGTAAGTAAGGTGTGCTTTTCCTAAATGGAAGTGTTTTGTTTTGTTTCAGGTTGTAGCATATGAAACTGCTTTTTATTATAGGTCAAATATTTATATACTGACAATTTCGCACACTTCAACTTAACCAGAGAAAACCTTAAGAGTAAAGGAAAAGGAAGACATGGCACTGGAAGACCAAGCTCAGTATCTGCTCCGTCACTCAGAGCCTGCATGCCTTTAAGCAAGTAACAGAACCTCCTTGGTCTTTACCTTTCTTTCGTTAGTATAGGGTACTTAGATCTATTGATCACGGCCATCTGAGAAACAAACAGTTTAACCGTAAAAAGTGTTCATCAACTATTATGTGTAAAACAAAAACTATCTACTATCCTAGAGAACAGTGTCAAAGCCCTAATTACAAAAGATGGACACTTCCAAAGCATTTATATAACTGAAAATGATTCCTAGAAAATATTAAAAAAAAAAAAACTTCAGGAAATTATAACTGAATTGTTCATCCACACAGAAAACTGAGGACCAATGGTCCTGATCAGATTCCCATAAAATAAAAAATGGAATATTTCAGATTATTGGATTAAGAAAGGAAAGGTCAACTACCCTGTAGTTCTGTGTGAAAATTGAAGCTGTCATGGGGCAACAGATTTTGAAGACATGAGCTTCTTCATAATGACTTCACTGAGCATCCTACCTACAACAGGCTACTGAGATGCGATCACCTTGGTTACCAAAGGATCTTATAGACTAACATGTCCTAAACCAGAGAGAGATAAATACAAGAAATGGTATAGATAATAGTAATAGAATTTCCAAGCAACATGTTTCTTCAATAGGCACTATTTTCTTCTCACTTTGACCATGTCACATTTTTTTCAGATAATAAGCTTTAAGATAAAAACAGCCACAAAGTTGTTTTAATTAAATGTATAAATCACATTGTACTTTTCACAATGAGCACTCAATAAATGTGAGCCTTTGATGTTAACGACTTCAGAATTATTTTTTACTGGCCTGAGAAGTAAACCAAGACTATGAAATATAACCAAATAGCCTCAATTATGACATTAAAAACCTGATCTTCACACATCACTGAAGTTTTGCTACATTTTAAGTATATTCTATACTTTGGACTAATTTCCTTAAACACCGCTCATTAGTTTAAAGGAACATACTTGCTAAATTTGTTTTTGTTTTGTTTTTTTTTTTCCCAGCCTTAAGAGCTGGGATGATACCAGGCAAAAAGAAAGAAAAAAAAAAAATGGGTATGAGTGTCTGTGTAAAGCTTAATCAGGACAAAGGTGACATTAAGAGTGAAATTAAAGCAACCCTTCCTATCATACAAATAACAGTTTCCTGTCCATTATATGAAATAATATACGTGAATGTACTTTGTACACCTATAAATCTCTATAGAAAGTAAACTATTCTGTGCTCTACCTTACAAAATCCTGCCTAAGGACTTAATTTCTAAATGAAGATTTTCAATTCAACATAAAAGCTCAGTATATTTCCTTTACCGTGAGTATTAATAGGTCTCTTACTGAAAATAATTAAAACTAGAGCCCCAAAATCATACCACATACACAATACGGAGTTACAACATTGCCTCATGCTTTCTTTTGGTCTTGCAATTTACCTGTGACTTATTATTTATTCAACTGATCATACAAGTAGACTTCAAATCCATATACGGGTATGCATCCCTTCGGGTTTAATTCAACAACTACTCAACAGAATACATATAAATGGCCATCCTCACCAATTCAGTATGTGCCAGAGTAAATTGATTTAGAATTGAAGACATATGTTTTACTGAATTAAACTCTTAATCAGTAATACCACAG
Source organism: Indri indri (assembly GCA_004363605.1). Taxonomy (NCBI): domain Eukaryota; kingdom Metazoa; phylum Chordata; class Mammalia; order Primates; family Indriidae; genus Indri; species Indri indri. Next base: position 94,803 of record RJWJ010002539.1, read on the forward strand.
CCCTCTCCTGCAAACTGAGATTAATTATGTCAACAGAAAAGCTCATCTAGAAGATGTTACACTAGTTTGAGTTCAGTAAGAGAGTGCCAAGAAAACAGATAAATGTGTTTATTATCTTATATACATAAAAAGTACAAAAACACAAAACTTCTAAATTGTTACATTAACCAATTACCATATATATATATTATAATCCAGAAATAGAAATCTGACCATTTACAAGTAGAGCAATATACTATGCAAGATGGTGAGCCAGATCTGGCTTAATATTATTATAAAAAATATACATTTATTATAAAACACCCTTTTGTTAAATTTAAAAACACAGTCCAAAGCCATAAAATAAAAATACTTTTATTAAGTTGCTACAGGGTGAGTGTTTAAGACATTTTATTAATTTATAAAAATTTAAAATGGCAAGAGTTTAAATTCATTGTTGAAATACATTGCTATTCATACAATAAATAGCATGACATATTGAAAAATTATCATCTTGCATTTTAAGCCCTGACTCAAATTTTTCTCTGCATCTTGGAAGTGCTCAACCATCCCTTTGAGGATAAGAAAATAATCTTGAAACACTCTAGGAATTAAAAAAAATAACTAAGTTATATGTTTATTTAAGAAAGAAATTATTCTGTTTTGGTAACCTCCAACTTTACTATGACTTGTAACAATCTTGGAAAATATTTCACATACAGTAAGCTGAAACAATCTGTGGACCTGAACTAGCATGAGTGGGAGATTGTTAAAAGAAAAGGAGAAAAGAACCGTGATAAATGCAAACACACACACACATACACGTCGATTTTTTTTTTTTTTTTTGGTAAATTGGCATTGCATCCTATGACCTTACTAAACTTACTTGTCAGTTCTAGTAATTATTTTAGATTCCCTGGATTTTCTATGTATATGATTGTGTTTTCTGCAAATAAACACAATTTTACTTCTTCCTTTCCTACCAACTTGCCTTTAATTTTAAATTTTATTTTACTGTATTTATTATTTATTTTGTTTATTGTAGTGGCTAGGATCTCCAGTGCAATGTTGACTATAAGTGGTGAGAATGCACATCCTTGTCTTATTCCTTATAATTGGGAGAAAATATATTCTTTCAAAATTAAGAATGATGTTAACCATAGGTTTTTTATTGATGCCCATTAACAGGTTGAGGTAGTTATGTTTCTTCCTAATTTGCTGACAGTCTGTATCATAACGAATGTTACATTTTGTTGTTATTTTTCTGCATCATATCGACATTATCATACAGTTTTTCTCTTTTGCTTGTTTCATGTGGTGAATGACACTAATTGAGATTTTGAATATTTAGCCATCATTACACTCTTGGGATACACTCTTTTTGGTCATGATGTATTAATACATTCTTTTTATATATTGCTCGACTTGACTTGCTAATATTTGTTAAGGAATTTAATGTCATGTTCATGTGGAATTATAATGTAGTTTTGTTTTTTTCTTGTAATGAATTTATCTGTTTTTGATATAAAGATAATGCTGGCCTCATAAAAAGTACTGGGGAGTATTCCCTCCTTTAAAATTACTGAAAGAATTTGTAATACTTCTTCCTTAGATGTTAGAGAAAATTCTCCAATGAAGTCATCTGGGCCCGAAATTTTCTATGTGAGAGAAATTTAACTATAAATTTAATTATACCATATACAGGGCTCCATATGTTCTAAATTTTTTCCTTAAATTAGTTTGTTAACATATGTCTTTCAAGGAATTTGTTCCCTTCATCTAAGCTTGTAAACTTCCTTGACACAAAGTGGTACAAATATGTCCTTGTTATCATTTTAATTTCAAATAAATTATAGTGATGTCTCCATTTTATTAATAATTTTTATTCTCTCTTTATCTTTGATCAGTCTAGCTAGATAGATATCAATTTCATTTTTCATCCCAGAAAATTTATTTTTCTCCACTTTTTTTAAAATTTCACTGATCTCTGTTCTTATATTATTTTCTTTGTTCTATATATTTTTGTTGTAATCTTCTCTTCTTTTTCTAAATTACAATCGACCTATCCTCTTTCCTAACATAAGTATCTAATGCTATGAACTTCCCCGTAAGCATTGTTTTAGTTACATCACACATGTTTTGATATACTGTCTTCTAATTTTCATTCAGTTTAAGTATCTTCTAAGATTTTTTTGTGATTTCTTCAACTCATTTAGTAGCATCTTGTTTTATTTCCAAATTTAAAATAATTTTTAGTTATCTTTTTGTGATTGATTTTCATTAAATCCAGTCTTGCCAAAGAACACCCAGTATGTCTCCAGTTATTCTAAATTTGTTGAGACTAATTAAATGGCCCAGCATAGAATCTATCTCGATCACCGTTTTATGTGTACTAGGTATAAAATTTTCTGTCTCGATTTAAGTCAAGTGAGTTCATGGTATTGTTCTGCTTATCCTTTTTTCCCTTCTTTTTGATTTTCTCTCTGCTTGTTATACCAATTACTGAGAAGTCAGTGAAGATTAGAGGAAAAACAGTAGAGTCTAACAATTACCAAGATTTGATTGGTATGGATGTGGAAAAATACACAGCTAGATGAAGTTCTGTAATCACCATGAAGAACAATCTAATAATATTTAATTAATATGAAGATGTGTATCTTCACAAGCCAAAATCTTACTCATGGGTGTATATATATTTAAGGGAAACTCTTGCACATGTACACATGAGACCTAAAAAAGAATGGTCATTATTAAATTGCTTGCAATTCCAAAAATTAAGAAAAGTAGAAAAAATAAACTTTTATAGGATAATAAATAAACGTCACTGTATTCAAACAATTAAATACATATTGTAGTTTAAAGGGTGGACTAGAAAACTGCATGCATCAACTTGAACAAATCTGAAAAATACAATTTGAATTTTAAAAGGCAAATTCTAGAAAGATTTGTACAGATTGATTCAATTTATGTCAGTTTTAAAAATATAAAACAATGTTATATATATATTTTATGGATGCATACATACATAAGATTATAAAAATACGGATGGAAAATATATATACAAATTTGAGAATAATTGGTACATCTGGGGACTCAGAAAAAAATTGACTGGGGAGGAGTACCATGAGGGCTTCAACATGACATGCAAAATTTAAAATAAATATCTTAAGCAAAAATGGTAAAATGTTCATATTCATGAAATTTGGGTGTTAGCTGTATTAATATCTGTGGGTTTTGTGTGTACTTGAATAGCTTTGTAATTAGAGATCAGAGTATAGCTTTTAATGACAAAAAAAGTAATGGAAAAATGTAAAAAGATTATGAGCATGTAATGCACAGAAGAAATGCAAATCATGGAAAGAAATATTAAAAGTTCGTAAAATATATTTGAATTTTAAAAAGTGTTAAATATTCACTATGGATAAAGATATGAGGACAGAGGCACTCCTAGGTACAGTTAGTGAGAATGCAGTATGCAGTGGTCTAACATTTTCGGAAGGCAATTTGGCAGAACATACCAGAATTTCAATACTGCGAGATCTGTGTCCCCTCGTCCGTTAAAGATAACATTTCCATGAATATCTCTTACAGACATACTCATACAAGTACGCAAGGATGTATGTAACCAGTTGAATATAATAAAAAATATTGTCACTTGTGTTAGTGTAAAAATGGCACCAACCTAAAAGCCTAGCAATATGGAAATTTTTCTTCACAGCCACTACCATGCACAATTGCAGCAAGAGCTACCCATGATGTAATCTGTGGAAGTGCACCTTAGAGAATTTTGCTGTGCATATGTCCACCTTCATATAGTAGGTCTGACACCATGTGGCAGGCCCTTCTCTAGACTCGTAGTTCTCAACTGGATGTGATTTTGCTCCCTCCTTCCCACACACACATAACTTGGGGGGAAATTTGGCAATGTCTAGACACATTTTGGGGTGTCCTAACTGGGTATCTAGGGGCAGAGGCCACAGATGCTCTTAAGTATCCTGCAATGCACAAGACAATCCCCCACAACAAATTATCCTACCCCAAATATCATTAGTACTAAGAAACCCTGCTCTGGAGTAATACTTGCATTATTTCTCTAATTTGAACTACAACTAAATGAAGTAGAAAATATTTTTCTTTATTTTAAACATGAAGAAACGGAGCTTCAGAGAGGTTAAATATCTTATCCGAAGTAATAAAGCTAATAGGAGGCAGCGTTCCTTGCTCTTTCCCAAGATGTTATATTGGCAGTCTAAACAAATTATTGTGCTCTCATATTATGGATTATTAAATAGCTGTTTTAAAAAGTAGATTTGTACAAATAGCATAACATGATATCCAGGCCATTTGGAGAAGACATTTATAATGTATACAGCTAATAAAAGATTAGTACCCAAATTGTATAAAGATCTACAAGTCGGCCGGTGCGGTGGCTCACGCCTATAATCCTAGCACTCTGGGAGGCCAAGGTGGGCGGATCGTTCTGAGCTCAGGAGTTCGAGACCAGCCTGAGCAAGAGCGAGACCCCGTCTCTATCAAAAATAGAAAGAAAAATTAACTGGACAGCTAAAAATATATATATAGAAAAAATCAGCCGGGCCTGGTGGCGCATGCCTGTAGTCCCAGCTACTCGGGAGGCTGAGACAGTAGGATTGCTCGAGCCCAGGAGTTTGAGGTTGCTGTGAGCTAGGCTGACGCCACGGCACTCGCCCCAGGCAAGAGA